>JACCIC010000039.1:2240000-2477500 GCA_018907035.1 Sycobia sp. Sy_11 | reverse complement strand
TCTATTTTTAAGGTATAAACAAGGAATTTTCAAACGAAGATACCAAGTAAAAGGGTATATTTGTTCGGTAGTAAATAGGAAAACGTGTAACGTTTTTTACGGTCATTCCGGCCAATGTATAGTTACATTTATATAGAAAATGTTTATTTCGAAAATTTTGAAGTAACTTATAAGTACGTTGGTTCTATATAACTTATACATCTAAACACATATACAACGCATTGACAATACCTGACAAATTCGTATACAATATATGTTATATTTATGTGAAGTCATAATCGGGCTCATATACTACCCAAGACAATGTTTTACTACTTGCGGGAATGGAAAATCATCAGATATACCGTATGAACACTCTCCATAAATTCAAATAACGAATTATAGTTATGTACTCAGCATGATTTTTAATTTAAAAAATTAATTTTGGTTTATAAAATTTCATAAATTTCAAATGATATTATTTATTTTATAAATAAATAGGATAGAATAACTAATTAAGAATCAATAATTGAAGCTGGTATAAGACATCAAAGAATAGAATTTTTTAATTAATTGCTTCATGCGAAATTTTAGATGTTAAATAATACAAGGAAAATATTTCCAAAACTAATTTATTACGTATAATTTTTAAGATGACAAAATCGAACGAAAAGCAGACTTTATTATTACTTTGTAATTTTTTTAAATTATTAGTTTCCGTATCTTATGATTTTTCTTTTATTAAATCAACAACATAATGTTATAATATTATGTAAATATTAATTGTTAAATAAATTGCTCATTTACTAACCAGAAACAATGTTAAAAACAACCTAGTTTCTACCTAGTTTCTACCTAGTTTTTAACTAGTTTTTAAACCTAGTTTCTACCTTTTTCTTAATCTTATTGACAACGTTCACATTTTGCATTCTAAGATTTACCTTGTTTCTAGCCACAATGATCGATTCTATTTTTACTACCTAGTAACTACTTTCCAGCCTATTAAAAAATTGTTACATTTCCACCAGGGAGTTGTCCCAAGCGACGGACCAAAAATCATTGTCGTTACTCGCAACCGCCTCCAATTGTCCGCGTTAATCCTTAACCGTCAACTTTTTTGCGCGCGGCATTATTCAACGAAAAAGTCCGACGAGATCGAAGAACCGGTTAAAGGAGATCGCCAACCGGAGATTTATATCTGGGCGCGAGATGAGGGACCGCGCTCGACGACAGACGACGACCCGGGCAGCGCAACTGATGTGACGATAAATAGCGCGACTATCCTCCTCCTCCTCCACCTCCTCGCCGCCCCCAGCTCCCGCCCGCGCGGAGACGTCGTTCACGCGCGATTTCCTCGCGGCGCGGACGACCAAGTGCAAGCTGCGCGCGCTTTACGGAGATCCGTATTGGAGGGACGGGGGTCGTCGAGTTGTGTGCCACTGTGCCGCGTAACCGTCTATATATATATATATATATATATATATATATATATATATATATATATAAATACACACACACACGGACAAGGAAACGAACGACATTCCCGTTTCGTAATTGAGAGCCGACGGCTGCAGCGTCGGAGGCGGTGCTGCTACTGCGATCTTCTACGATCCCGTGTCGCTGATATGTGTAATTGATTTTGATCGCTTCGATATACTTGCGCAGGTTTTTGTTCTCTTTCTTCATTGATTTTTGTTCTTCTTAAGAACGTCCACTTGGACGAATGGAATATGCGGACGAACGTACGGGGGTTCGAGCCGTGGTCGCGACTTTCGACGATAGGTATAGAAAATTTTTATTTTCAGGGATTGCGCTGTCATGGCGAGGGGGACTATATTGCGCGTGATATACAGCAAAAAATTTCCAAGATATTGGGTAAAAAAGGCGGATTAATTAATGTATCGTTGACTTGCTCGATTATGTAGATATGAGATTATTATAGATCCGAAAGATTTATCCTTGCATCGGGACCGACGCATATATTTAATAAACGAAACGCTCTTACATATGTATCATGTATGTTAGATAATATATAATACTAGTCTGTCATTAAGGCTACTTTGTAATAAGCCATTTAATTGATTAATTCTGCGCGGACTATAACGTTGATTGTACAGGAACCCTTAAATTTGGATCGAATATAATTGCTATAGGAGAGTTAGTTTAATTTATATATCGAATGCATTTGCAACGATTCAATACAACCGAAGTCCAATCAACGAAGCATGCAAATCAATTAATGGAGTTTTACATTCCGTTCGGCTAGAGTGCAGTTTTCTGAGAATAGCGTATCTGCCAATGAAAATACCTTTGAGCGTTAAATCGACCTACTTGAGGAATTATTTATTTAGATAGTAAGAGATGGAGCAGAATGAATTTTCATGGAATTTACGATCTGCAGTCTTAGTGGCATAGTTATCGAAATAGGAATGTAAAGTTGGAGGGGGGGAGGGGTCAAACTATCGTAAGAAAAT
Organism: Sycobia sp. Sy_11; assembly: GCA_018907035.1. Lineage (NCBI taxonomy): Eukaryota > Metazoa > Arthropoda > Insecta > Hymenoptera > Epichrysomallidae > Sycobia > Sycobia sp. Sy_11. The sequence goes on along the minus strand of JACCIC010000039.1, from coordinate 2,475,047 downwards.
GCCAGGGATCTGGTTTTGATTGAACGTCAAGTTTTCAAACGCAGAGATTGAATATGTACAGATTTTTTTTCTCGCTTTCTCCCGCACACGAAAATAATAATCTTGTAAATTAACAAGCGGGTTATATAAATGATTGGATTATACGCTGTAACAGTTAGTGAAATTTGTTTAAATAATAAAATTCAAATGGTTTTTATTAATTTAATATTCAAATCAATATATCACGCTAACTTCTTCCATTTAATCGATGTTCCTTATTATTATTATTGGCAAATTTTTGTGATTTTGTCCACTAGATACACTATGAAGAACTATAATGAACTAAAATCAAAAATCAGATTGTACAAAAAATAATTTTAAAACATCAATTTACGTTTTCAACTCTTATTTATAAAATGTTAGTTTGTCTCCACACTTATTATAAAGCCATTTTTTTAATTGATGCACGTTCTTACAAAAATTTTTTTTTTTGTTAAACTATCATCACAAATTACGCATATGCCAGCCACCGCCCAGTGACATTATCTAAAATTATGTTGGCATTTGATTTAAAAAAAAAACCGTAGAATTTTGTATAAGATAAAATCAAGATTTCTGCTCAAATTTGAGAAAAAAATTTGAAAATTGTTAATTGTTTTATGGATCTTCATAGAACTCAACTTTATATTACAGCAAAAATGATTTACCGAAAATATAGTTTACGTGAAAAAAAAAGTGAATTATAATATTATTTTAAAATAATTTATTTAGAATTTCAACCCTAATTAACAGATTTTGGAGCATCATTTCATGCAGGAAATAATCGAAAATCAATTGATTTTGGCTTCTTTGTCCACATTATTGCTATGTATATGTACATGCCTCGAAGTTAACAAAAAACACATATACCCCAGACCTCTAATCATGCAATGTTTAATAATTTAAAGAAGAATTGGAAATTAAAGTGCAAGTAATAGTTGCACCAAAAACGATATAAATATTTCGATAAACGTCGATGCAAATTACTATTAAATAACTCTTCGTCCGTAAACTTTTTTTATTTCGTTACTTTCAGATATATCGCAAACACGATAAGATATATAAATAATTTTTTTTTTCCTACATGATGAACTTAAAGTTCTAGCGAATTTTCGAGTTCTATCGTCGCGCGCGCGACAAACGAAAAATCGGCAAAACGAAGAAAGTAGCGCATGGACTTTGGGGAGAAAAAAAAAGCATCGAGAGATTGTAGCGATTGGCAACGCGCTTCGTCCTCGAGTCCAGAATGCCTAATGTTCTGTCTCTATCGCGCGCCGAGGATCAGTTACCAACGAGAGTCGGCCGCGCGTCGTTATCGCGCCGCAAAGAGCCACCGAGAGACCGTGTGCAAAGAAACCATAGATCGTAGGGGCGCCGAGAGTAACGTCCTTGCTTTTGCGGCGCACTAGAATAATTATTCGTCAAATTTATGGCATGCCCCGCCGCCCCCACCCCTTCGAGGCCCCCGAACGACACGACGCTGTAAACCTCCTCCGTCCTCAATGCACGCGCACTATATACTTACGACGTCAAAGTCTTCGACGAGCGCGACCATGATTTCTTCGTCGATCAACAATTCCTGATCAGCCAGAACCTCTTCATTCGCGTCGAACGATTCGTCCTCAATTCTATCCAACGATTTCCCGTCCTCCGACACATTGCGTTTATTATGAATTGCATCCAGCCTTTTTAAAATATTCTGGAGTCTCTTTATCTTAGTACTGTCCATTTCAACTATATACAAATCTATGTATATGTAGATATACATACATATATATATATATATATATATATATATATATATATTATTTATTTATTTATATATACATACACATTAATAACATTAACTAATCTGAATTTTAACAAAACAAGAATCGACCTCGTGACCTCGCGACCTCGCGACCTCGCGCGATGAATCGCCACGTGCGTCGACGCGCGCGCGCAAGAAAAGAATGAAGTCGAATTATGGCGGAGGTGAAGAGCGGATGCACACACACACACACACGCGCGCGCGCGCGCACACACACAAAGGTCGACGAAGTGAAGTTGTTGTTTTGATCTCTGCAGATCCGAATATATGCATTGGTATTATGAGCTGCCAATGTGCCTCTTGACTGCATCGAAATCGTGGCCAGGCGAGAGTAAAATACAATGTGTGTACGTGTGCGCGCGCGTGTGTAAGTATGCATCAGCAACTTGATGTATATAAGTTTGTTTCGTGGAATTGGACTGCGATTCGCCTGACGCCGAGGCCTTTATTAGTTCACAACAATCAACTTATATATTTACATAAGTTTATGCTTTATAAAGTACGAAACAACCTTTAATATGCTAAACATTAGAATTTTCATTGTAAAAAACATAAAATTTAATAAAAATTTTTAAGAACAAAGAACCTCGTGGGACAAGTATACTTGTACAAGAGTCGCACATTATAATATACAACTACAGAGATACTTGTGAATAATCAAAAATTAAAAACATATATATATATATATATATATATATATATATATAGGGTTTTTGGAATGGAAAATTTATATACCTACGAGAAATTTTTATATTGATAAACATAAAATATGTTAATAGTATAGTGCGATTTAATTCTTATATACAATATCCTATAATCGTTTATCAGTAGTAATAATAAAGATTTATTATTTAAATGTTTTTTGACAATCTTCGATGGATATGAATAAGAAAGTATTTACGAGCTTCTGAAGTATTTTATATTGCTATGTTTATGATTATATATATATATTACGACCTTACGGAGAAAAATCTGTATCGGCTTATAAATCTGTATAACTAAAGTATATATGTATATACACTGACCGTATAACCAACTTTGTGGAAGGCTCGGTTTAATTTTCTGTTAAAATTCGCATCACATCGGCGGGGTGTCCGGGACGCTCGACAACTTTTTAAATTTCATTTTTTAGCCGTTACACGCATTTGAATAAGTGCTATTGTGTTTCAAGAGGAGGGCGTCGCAATGAAAATATATTTTCAATAACACGCTTATTTCTAAAGTGAATATGGGCTAATTGTCTCATTCGAAAACAAAATAATAATATACAGCCAGGGAGAAAGAGAGAGTGAGAGAGAATTACAACTCCATAGATTTTTTAAATTTTGAAACTGCAAACAGTACCTGACGAAGGTCGTTGTTAAAATATCAAAACTGAAACGCACATATATTCAAAACAAATTGAGCGAATTTCGGTCAAAAAAAAAAAAAAATTTCCCCCTCTACTACAGAAATAACACCTACTTTAAGGTGAAAGGTTTCGTGGTAGTACTAAAATTACAGTCGCATAAAGTCCTGCAGAAAAGCAAAATGATTTAGTAATTCGTAAATAAAGCCCTATAATATATAAAAGTTATGTTAATTTTAGCGATTTTTTTGCCTTCATAAGATATTCGTAAGGTCTGTATAATGTTCTCACGGGAGATAATCATTCTAACACGAATCGCCGAATAAAACGAGGCCTAAGAGTTTGGCGCGTAACGTCTCGGATTGCTTCTTCAATTCCGCCATTATCTTTCCTTGAAACGACACTTCGCGGCACTTTTTTTAGAATTCTTCCAAGGAAGCGGCGCAACGGCGGCTTTATAGCATTTCCGTGGAAATATATATATGCGTGTGCATGCGCATGCCTCTGTGTCTGTGCTTCTCTCTCTCTCTCTCTCTCTCTCTCTCTCTCGGCCAAAGTGTAAATGTATCTATAGAAAAATATTTCGGAAATATGCGAAAACTCGCGTTTATTAACTTTTAACAAACATTATCTGTGCTGACATTGAAAAGAGAAAAAAAATACCGCAAGAATCAATATCAGAGTAAATCTCGTCAAATCGAATCATATAGTTCTCGAGTTCTCGAGGAAACAACTTCTCTCTCTCTCTCTCTCTCTCAAAAGTCAAGTATCATATGGGCTTTTGCTCTAATCAAGCGATTAAAATGGCCTAATTTAAAACGTTAATTATACGTATAGTCGTCGTCTCCGAGAGCGCGGGTGACAAGATAATGTATACGAAATTGCATTACCACGCACTTTTTTGGAACTTGGCAAATCTCTCTTAAATAAAGTACCAAAAAGAAGAAGAAAAAGAAGAAGAAGAAGAAGAAGAAGAAGAAGACTTCGGCCGGCCCAATGGATCACTTGAACAAACGATAACATCAGACTGTTGTCCTGTATGAAAATTGCGTAAAAAAAAAAAATTCTTACGGCGCACGTCTTACACGCAACGTTGTGCAACCAATTATACTTGTATAAAGTAGGCTCACAAAAATCCGTTAAAAAAAAAAGAAAAATTATCCTTACGCAACTGCAAGAACAATAAACGCGGCAAAAACGGATAAAAATACTTCATCTTGAAACAATTAGGATAACGCGCTCGAGACCCACTCCGTCGTATTCTGCCAATTTCAGAAGACCAAAAGAAACTGTGAACGGCGATTAAATTAGTAAAACAAAAAGAAAGGGGTGGGGGGGGGGTAAAATAATTTTTTTTTTCAAACAGGTTCACAGGAGCCTATAGGAGCCGAGTCATAAAAGAGCGAGTATACACGAATGAGAGCCGGCCGCCGGTCGCTCGGCGACTATGCTGCACGCACGCGCCTGCAGGAAAGGAAAAGAAAAGAGCGCACGTAAAATAATATAAGAAGAAAAAAGGGGGAGGGGAAGAGTGCGGTGAGAAATCGAAGAGGGGCGAGTGCATCGGCTGCGCACAAACACGTCGGTATTCGGCGGGATGGATATATATATATATATATATATATATATATATATATATATATATATAGCTATATACATACAGGAGTTCGCGAGGCAGCGCGCGCCTGTGCTCCGCGCGCTCTGGGGCCAACGACCGCGCGACGACACGACAACGGCAACGACAACGTTCCTCCTCCTCCTCCTCCTCCTCCTCCTCCCTCCCGCCACGATCCCACGAATCGCGGAAATCGCGGCGATCGCGCGACGCGGACGCGCGTAGCGTGTATGTATTATGCACGACCTTGACTCGTGTGCGCAGTGTGAGACTGTGAGAGGCGACGGGACGCGCTCGCGGCAAGAAGTCCGAGCGGAGCGCCGCCGTGCAGTTATAATAAAAGTATATTATATATATATATATATATATATATATATATATATATATATATATCTGCTGGATGCGAACTACATTTCTCTAACATATGATTAATATTATAATTTTTCTAATATGCGGAAAATTATCATTTTCCTCCTCTCCTGCCGCCGCTACGCGTACACCGAAAAACAAGAGGGCGGGATAAAAATAAAACAAGGCTCGCGCTATTTACGCGCTCGCATATTCATTATATATTATTCTGCATTTATCGCTTTCCCATATATCGTGCTACGCGGCGCACGCACATGGACGGACACAATATAAAGCGGAACGGAGAGGCACAATTTTATGCGAAGGTCTCGATATTGAACATTAGTATTAATGGATTTTCCGGGCGCGCATAACGTGTACGCGTTTCCGAGCGCATTATGCAGAGGGGGAAAAAATGAACGATTCGTAATATTGCATGCTTGGAGCCTCCTACCCCTCTTCGCCCGTTTTCATATCGGCACGAAGTACAATTAAATGTGTCATTTTTACGCTGAAAAATACGAGAAATATATGTGGGGTGCCATATACATTAGGCAAACATTATATTCAGTATATGAATCGTAAATAGATGGCGTCTACTGTTTTAGCTCGGTTTCATAAGAATTTTCAGCGAATTTGACTCATTCATTCGGCTCGCGGGAGCGAAACTAAGATTATTCTGCATAATTATGTAAATATGCAAAGAATGAGCAAATTAGAGCAAAATCATGAATTTTTAATGCAATTTGGACATCAAAACTATCTTTGTTGAATAATCGATATAAGTTTTCAGTGATTGTCTAAGTGAATTTTTTACCAATCGAGTAAAAAGTGCTGTTTTTAGCTATATTATTATACGTAACAAAAACGATGTGAAGTATTTCAAGCTGCAGTTAATTATTATGCCTTTTCCTAATTGCTCCAAAGTTTCAGGCAAATTCGTCAAATTGTGTGGAAATCAGGATATTTTGAAAATTTTATTTAAAACTTTTGGGTTATGAAAATTTTAAAACTTTCGCATTTGCATACCACTTCTCCAATTTGCTTGAATGTATGAAACAATTGAGAATAGACGCTAAGTGAAGCAGGCATGATCTAAAGTTTACAAAAAATTAATTTTTACACAATACATTTTTTTCAGACATAGCTGTTTTTGCTCAATCGGTATAGAAGTGCAACCGGTAGACCGTTAATATAAATCGATTTTCTAAACACTCCCTTCGGGCTTCTTGGATGCAAAATTTATGGTAAGGCAAATTTAATATGTAGCCAAGAATATTCTTTTGAATTTTCGACTGTCTTAAATTTTTTCCATAAAAACATCGTCAAGATCATATATATGCTTTCAATATTATACGTTTTAAATGCATAAAACAAAAAAAAAACTAAGTGTACCGTCTCTTACGAATTAGAAATTCTTGGGCCTTTTTTTGTTTATTCATTAAGACCTCGTTCAAGACAATTTTTATGATAGGATACTTTGTTGCTTGCATCAATTATTTGCAGTTCATATTATAATACCCGTGTCGAAATTCATGCTTGAATGTAACTAGAATCTGATTAGTTTTCTTCGTTTAATGTTAGAATAGGGGAAAAAATATAGCCTGCTCCTGGTTCCATTTTTGTTAGGGAACGAGCTTAGATGTTGTTAGGTATATCTAATTAGAGACTAGGTAGAATCTAGTCAGAAAATCTCACTAGAAAATAAGATTTATATCTATCGCTCTAATTTTTTTCCTGAACAAAGTGAATAAATTTTTAAATCCTTTAATTTTTATTTATTTAAAATAAAATATGAAATTTCGTCTTTTGGTAGCGTGTTCTCATTTAATTAAAATTTATAAATAATTTCTATATATATAATTTCTATACGATGTTTAATTATCAGTTAAGAATTATTAATATATTTTTCATAGAAGAAATATGTGAAATTTTAATGTTAAACATCTCTGTCGAACATATAAAAAATATAAATTTTTTAATTTCTTATTTACAGTCAAATTCACTTATTCGTGATTAGTGACTGCACTTACATTAGTATTGCAAATACTATGTATAATATTTGATTGCATGATTTGCTTTACACTTATATACAATTTTTTATCTGCATTACTATATCAACAATATAATCTTCAACAAGCTTGTTTAGGTGCTTGTAGATATTTTATTATATCTGGAATGATCTATTTATTGTTTAAGCTTTATTGTACAGAATATGGTATTTTATTTTGAAGGCTGGAGTGACTGTATGTAATGAAATTCATCTAATAAATGATTGATAGTAATTTTAGTTTTGCTATTATGACACTCTGATGGTGGTGATATTCTTTCTATTATATGCGAATTTGTAATTGAAGTATGTCCAATTCTTATTCTTGTAGTTTATTCATTTTTGTTCCAATTTTCCGCAGTTTATATTCCTCCATGTTTTTGAAAGTTGGTACTTCGAGTCTAAAATTCATTATTACGTAGGAAATCGATGTGTTGTTCGCTATTACTTTTATTAATTGACTTCGTGTCGCAATTCGTCGTTTAAGCTAATTATTTTTTCAATTTTAGTATCTTTTGTTAATAATTTTGGTGAATTTGAATTTAATTATTTTATCGTGAAGATAATTATACAATGTTTTTAGCTACTTGCGTAATGTTAAGCTTTTTATATGTTATGTCAAGAAAGCCTTCAAAGATAACAGAACTGAGAAAATGTATTGAATTTGAATAATTTAGTCTTAATCTAATAGGTTCTAACATCTCTTAAAAATTCATGATTTACTGTACTTCAATTTAAAATGTTTTCCTCCGTTGGTTCTCAGTTTTGAATCTTTATTTATATTTTTTATTCCATTAGTACATTCCATTAGTAGTAAATTTATTCTTGTTCACAAAGGATTTTCATAGATATGACGATTGGTAGATTTAGCTAAGTCAGATCATCCTATTTTGATCTTAGAATTAATTGGGCATAATTCATTTGCATCTAAGGTTCTTCGCGTTCGGCGTGAGATCAAGGCATTTTCTCCGGCTGTACGATTTATGTGCTTATTTGTATAACGCCATTGACAATAGGCATCTATATTTGTGATTGTGTTTCGGACTCAATGTTTTGATTATTGTCCGTGAATTCTTTGTTTTCATTGGATAATAATGTAATTAGTACATTAGTGGAAAGCTTACTCCGCGTATTGAATAATAGAATTGAAATATTCCACTTGAAATGATACCGGAATTTTTTATATGCAATCTGGGTATATCTATGCTTGCCGTCTAAAACTAAAAATATGCGTGCTCCCTGCTCCGATGAACGATACCATAGATTCAATGTTAATTTGCTGGTCTGCTAAAGCTCCCTCGAGGACAGCGTGTGGGATGACAGATCTAAAATTTGATAGAATCATAGGTTTTGCTCGTGTTTCTTACGGTCTCATTAGCAGTTTATTATTTCTTAAATAAATACATTTTTTGTTCATTAGATCGTTAGCTATGCTTTATGGGGCTAATTAGGCAAATATTCTGTTGTTAGATATTCTACAGATAAATCTTATGTTTGACGAGTTTGCAGATTTATTGATCTGAATAACGTAGTCTTTGATTGTATAGATGTCTATTGTCCCAATAAGAATGGCTTGGCAGTTTTCAGGGAAAATACCTGTTTCTGCTACTTTTGCATAGGCACTGTCCACCTGCCTACTGTTTGCGAACGTGCTAGATTTGTTACGGTTTGCTTCATTTTGGAACGAGTTCTTGTAGCCGAAACTGCTCATTTAAACTTATTTGGTTTCTTCTGGCAAGCACTTTAGTATTGCTCAGGCGGCAACGAGTTTGCTCGCTGTAGGTCTGATGATATTGGTACTCGCTTACTCGGATACGCACGTAAACATAAACACATCTGTACACAATGAGACTTTACGGGAGAGACTCATAAATATTTTATTTCGCTTGAAAAATTTTGACCTGCGACTGAGTATCAAGAACCTACGACCCTACGATTATCAAGCTAACGCATTATCCACTATGCTAAACGCAATATATAAACGATGACAATACCATACTTTGCATATGACCGCATATTTTAATATCCAAGTATTTTATAGACACAAGATAAAACATATATAGTAAATATAATTTTATACTTGTTACTATGTTTGAATACAAAAAAAATATTAAGGAAATCTGACTAGATTCAAGATAGAGAGCCTAACATTTCCTTAATTCTTCTAGACGTAACATGCTACTAGAAAATACTGCTAGAAAGGACATCTGACGGGATTCAAAATGGAAGGTCGGATCATTTTCTAAACTTGTCTACTTAGAAGATTTAAACTAGAAAATACATTGTTTTTTCAGCTTTGAAAAAAATTAAAATATGACGAGATTCAAGACAGAAGGCCTGATCAGTTCCTTAATATTCCTATTTATACAATTTCGACTATAGAAAACATGTATTTGTTTCTCACATCAATAAAACTTAAGGAAAACTGAATAGATCAGAGAGAGTAATAATTAACATAAGATGGTTAGATAATCGTAGAGATATATAACTCAGATCTGGCGAATACTACATATTGTGATCGAGGAAATCATCAGCAATATTGACTAGAATCTAGCCTGAACTAGGAATACGCCCAGGATATTTCTACATAATATATATTTTTCTATTAATATACATTTTCCGCGCTAGCATTAAAACAAAAACGTATAAACGCACTGCACACAACTGTATACAATACGGAAATCCTCGCCCTGCACTTGAAATAATTTCGCGTTGACCCAGAAATATACAGTGAAAGGCAGAGAGAGATAGAGAGAGAAAGAGAGCTTCATAAAGTTTGCAAGATGCTTTGCGGCGCGGAACTAATGACGATCCCTGCTCCTCCCTATACTTCCTCACGCCCCCGCCTGAAAACCATCTATATGAACGTTTCATTAAAAACTCAATCACAATGGCGTAATTATACGAGTCGCGTTGACGAACAATGGCTGTATTGAAGCTCTCGAATTGATGTCCATACCGTCAGCGTAATCGATAAATTGGTTGCGGGCCGAAAGCACGCAGATCGATAACCCCCCCCCTCCCTTCCATCCATCGCTCTCCCCCGGCACATCAGCGAAGAGGGAGGAATTACTTAAGCTAATGAACGAGAGAGAAGATAGAAGAGAGAGAGAGAGAGAGAGAGAGAATCTCTTAAAGCGGTACGCTTAATCAAACGAAGCTCCGCGGAGCTGCTTTTTTCTTCAAAAAACGCGAGGCTTCTCTCAATGCTTTTGTTTCGGTCCTGCCATCTCAGATGGTGATGTAGCTAGTCGTTTTTGAAAAGAAACGAATGGAGTAAACGGGGATCAATGGACGACGAGGCAAGTTTGCAACGCGGGTGGTAGGTCGACGAGACAAACAGCAAACAAAGATACAGTCTCTCTCTCTCTCTCTCTCTCTCTCTCTCTCTCTCTCTCTCTCTCTCTCTCTCTCTCTCTCTCTCTCTTTTCTTTCTCTCTCTCTGCCCTCTCGAGCTGAACTAGAAAAATTACGGTAAGTGTAAAGTAAAACGGAAGGGGGTGGGGGCTTCGAAATTTAAGGAGCTCCACCGAAAACAGTATGAAGAGAGAGAGAGAGACAAAGAGATGGGAAGAAAATCCAATTGGTAATGATTTAATTAATGCAGCCTTAATTAGTCCGAGCACGCGCGCAACGTAGAAAAAAAAATTCAAACGCCTGAAGAAGTCGCGCACAAAAACGCGAAGGTACTACCGGTTATAACGCCATACAGTCTTTCTCTCTCTTAGTATATATATATATATACGTACATAGCCCCGCTTACATTATACTGCTCATAGGAATGAAAACGCTCCGGCCACGCGCGCAGTTCCACCTTTCTTTTCCCTACCCGCTTCCCACCGCCCCCGACGCTCGCGCCGAGGCATTTTTCGCGCGGGCGCGCGTTTGGATTTGTTCTTTTGCCCCCACCTTCCATTTTTGCGCGTACACCGGCGCCGCGCCTCGAGGGGGTCATTGCAAAAAGTAACTTCAGTGTTTTACACAGAAGTAGGCGAGAGGGAGAAAAAGAGCGAGTGAAACTGTGCTTGGTTTGTATCATCTGGTATCACCAACACAGATATATAAAATGCACACACTAACAGGCACGCACGCCACGACATATCCGTGCACTGTTCTATTACACAACAAAAAGAAAATAGAATTTCCAAATGTGTACAGTGCGTTTACAAACGTTAGCAATATATATATATGCATTCAAGAATTTAGAAGTAGTAATTTTTATACAAAGCCTACAGTTTTTTTGGTGATCGTAAATTCAAAGCAAAACTTACGATTTCTAAGTAGCAGAACGTATATTAATAATGACTACATATTATAAGTCAATATTAATTTTAAAATATGTTTTTTTAAGTTCCTTTCACTATATATTATATTCTTTCAAATTTAATATATGCTCGTAAAAACTAATGTTTTTACGTATCCCGAAAGCTTAATAAATTTAAATTAGTTTTTTTTGTTTGTTAATATTTTACATTCAAATATGTATAAACAACATTTCTAATAAAAATTCTTCTCTCAAATAAATTTTTTTTTCTCTTCCATTGAACTTAACATACACATGTATATTTGAGAAACAATTATATTTTAAAATAAATAATAGTTGAATCAAATATTTTCAATCAGTATGTGTGTCAAAAAATGATTATTTCAACAAATATGATTATTTTAATTTAATTTTTTAAAATTAAAATAAAGCCTTGTTTATAACAAATAAACTCGTTTGGTTTAAATAAATGTACTTTTGATTCCATTTCCATTTCAAATATTTATTTTTCAAAATTGATATTTTTCATTTTATCACGAGTTATAAGAATCTGTATAACGTACGTATGATTTACTGTAATATTATAGGAAACCATTTCAAAATTATTAAATTTTTTCAACAAAACATTGTAACACATTATTAATTAAGAAAAGATATTTTTAAGAATATTAAAAAATTTTAAAAATGGTATTTCTTTTTTGTAACATCAATACGTTGACACAATAGATATAGCAAAATCTTGTAGGTTAGATAATAACATCATTTTTTTTATCGAAGCTCAAGCTTGACAAGGAAAAACAAGAATCAAAAAATAGATGGCTTAAAGCCTAGGCAATGTTATATCATGGGTAAAAAGGATCTAGGGGGAAGGCATTGAGAGAAAAGTCCTTCGTATTATACAATTTATTAGTTTAATTATTAATGTTTATGGTTATTATTTATTTATTAAAAGTTATTAGACATTTTGTTAAACAAAAGATTTATAGGAATAAATAATATTGTTATATTTTGCACGTCACATATACCGCTTATCATACAGTATTACTCAAATGTAATATATACTATGTTGTATTAATGAAAGGAGTGAAGATTATAATTATATATATATATATATATATATATATATATATATATATATATATAGTTTATATTATTGATACCCACGCCCAATTGGATTACCTAAGCTTTTATTTAATTGTTGGTCAGCAGAAGCGGTTGCAAAGATGCAATGTTCCGTCTGGACGCAAACGAAATATAATGGGTATACTTTTTTTTCAGAGACTCATTCGAAACGGAATTTCGGAAATAGGCAGATGAAAAATACAGAGAGGATTCAGGTTTAATGTCTGGGAATGAAAGCGCACAATGTAACGAGCGGTCATTAGTCACAAGGCGTCAGAGATGTTAAAAAGGGAGTAAGAGAGAGAGAGAGAGAGAGAGAGAGAGAGACAGATAGCTGTATATATAAAGAGACAAAAGTTAATATTATCCAGCGTACCGTCGGAGCTGCATCAGTGAGTGCACTGTGGCCCAATGCTTTCGGTGTCTCGTGAACGAACGATGCTCTCTCGAACGACAATCTCTCCAACCCTCTCAAATTTATCTCTCTCTCTCTCTCTCTCTCTCTCTCTCTCTCTCTCTCTCTCTCACCACCCCCTTTCCCTCTCTATCGCCCCACTTTCCGCGCAAAACTTTCTACTGCGCTCGCTATAATATTTCACGGGCAAATTATTATAGCGGGTCCAGCGAGTGAATGCGCGCATAGAGCAAGCGGTACGACGTCTGCCAGGGCAATATTCTTATCATTTGTATCCTTAATCGAGCGCCTGACCCTTCTCCCTTATCACTAGCTCTATCCTCCCTTCTGGCCGGTGCGAAACGTTCTTGCGATTTCCAAATTATTTTTGTTGTTTTTTTTTTTTTTTATTTTCGTCGTTCGCGCGCGCGCGCTCTTCACACTTATTCGTGAACTATACCCGAAGAGTGATTTAATAGAAAATAAAAAAAAATGAAAATTCATTTATTACCCTTTGTTCTTCAAAGAGTTGCTTTAGGGTTATTTTAATACATTCAATTTTATCAAATGAAATGCAAATGACAAATATTACCGCAATCGCTATTATAATTGCGCAGTACTTATTGGACAGATCGTGTATAAAGTCAGATTTTTTAAAAAATCATACAATAATTTGCATCGTCCTGTTTGAATTTCGCTACCACTTATCACATATTACACAGATAATAATTAATTTTCATTGTTAGCCGATTTAACAACGATGTAAAATTTAAACACGGCAAATTACAAAAGTCGATCGATAACGTTCTCAGTTTTTATCGTTATGTTAATAATAGAGGAGAATTAATTGCGTTCTGTTGCAATTAAAACAAAAAAAAGAAACGTGTAATTCACGCAGAAACAAATTAAACATATGTAAGAGTAGTACAATAATACAACCAATGTCTAAAATCGTGTACATAATATTAAGTTTGCAATTAAATATTATTCTAATAAAATATTTTATATAAAGCTAAATTTAACTCAAAACTTAATTATTGTATTTTGCTCAATGAGTTTTTTTAATAATTAGACTGGGTTCAAAATAAAACGACCGGTTATTTTTCAAGTATTTTTGCATGACGATTGTTGCCGCGCTTATTGCCGCGTCAAGCGGAGGTCCGAATCAAAGTGCACTTCAATATTATTATTTCCACGCTCTGATTAAACTGAGAATATGTAATACAAAAACAAAAATGAATTGGAAATACTGCCTCTCGTTACTATTTAAATAGAGAAGACTATTTTGGCTGTGTCAAATCGAATGTATAGACATAAATTACTACAGATGAAGAATTTTATTATTCAATTATGGTCAGTAACCACATATCGCTGTTATGTTCAGTTCCTTCTATTTTGTTCCTTTGACTATTTTTTATTTGTTTATTTTTTGTGTCTTTAACATTTATTAATAAATTCATTTACATTAATTTATTTTTACTTAAAAAATGTATGTTTTTTGTTGTCGTTAGGAGTAATAATATATAGTTTCAGTATAACAATACCCTCCTTCCTTTATCCTCGCTGGAGTTCTCCGATTTTCACTGAATCAACATTAACGCGCGTAATCCACACGTGTGAGTATATATAATATAGGGGGAGCAAAACATTCGAGTACGTTCGTACTTTCATTATATTATTGTTGCCTTTGGGGTAAAAATAATCTTACCATTATCCTTCGTGTAGCAATAAAGAAAATGATATATTTAGCAAATATTCTAGCAACTGTGAAAAAAGACCATCCAATAAAGGTAAACTCATAAAAAGGAAAAAGCTCTCTCGTAAAGATTATTTTATCAGCCTTAGTTTGATATGTTTAAGCTCTACATTGAACAAATTTTTACTTTCAATCCCATGTTTCAATATGAAAATAATAAAAAAAAAATATTTGTTACTTATTAAAGAGTATGTACTTAATTTTTTCTCTCATCTCTTATAAAAGCTTTAAAAGTATACAAAAACTTTACGAGCTTTCTTTTCACTGTCCTGCATTTTGTCATTTGCTTCAGAACTTTATACAATACTAAAAAATAATTAAAAAAAAAAAAAAGGGAAAAAAGAAAAACAACATTAGCGAGAATTCTACCGAGTGTACTATAAAAAAAGAGAGAGAAAGAGCAGCTGTAAAAGAGAATAATTTCCATCATAAAAGCATGAGTATAAACATATCGAGGAAAGCCCTCCTCCCTTTCCGGCGTAAAGTAGCATTATAATTTCAGTTTTTCCCCATGCCAATGTTGTGTTTTCTATTGTGATTTTCCATCCTACCTGCTAAACGAAACGACAGCTTTTCCATTTCCAATAAAAATTTTCGTCATTCCTCCAAAATTTACATCTTTAGCAGAAAAAATATGGTCTCTTAAATATTCTCGTTTGTTTTCATTTTTTAAATCATTCCATAAACGACCAAAACGAATTTTTAAATTTAAATTTTTTCACGTAATTTTTATAGAATTTTTGAAATTATTTCCATCAGTGCTTCGAAAGATGGGCTCTCCCGTCCCACTCCTGGAGACGGTTAAAATGCAAAATTACTCGACGTTACTATGGTCGCGTATCGAAACTAATGAGCGATAATAAAGAAGCCCGAAGAAAAATATTATCGCCGGCTTCGTTTCGCACGAATGGCACCTTTCAAATGTTTGACGCGCGTTGCGTCGCCGCGGACAAGCGAACGATGTACGAAGAGCCGACCACGGAGACGACAAGAGCACCCTCGTTTTTTTTCTCTTTCTTTTTCTGAATGACCTCCTCTCTCGCGCTTCGCCGACGATGTGCTCGGATATGATAAACGCGACTGACAATGAGAATCGAATAGGGGTGGCTTTTTTGCGAGGCCTATCAAGAATGAAAAAAAAAAATGAGCGAGAGAGGTTCGGAAAAGCCGTTATTAGAATTCTTTCCCAAATATTCGTTTTTATTAAAGGGAATGAGAAGAAGGTCTAATATATATATATATATATATATATATATATATATATATATATATATATAAACAAAAAAAAAACTAGGTTGCGTCATTTGTTTAACTTAATATCTGTGAGAACAAATTATGGTATGAATATATTCACAAAAGCCCAAAAATAATTGTCATGAAAAGAGATTAATCTTTATATAAGTTAAGATCAATTTGTTATTGTACAAAAAAATAGGTTAATGATAATAATGCAAGGGGAGTTACTTCATTAGTAATTAAAATTTATGAAATTTCTAATAGAACAGTAATAAAACAAGAATAGTATAAATTCTTGTTTTTATTATAAATATGTACACGTACGGAAACACAAACGGAAAAACGATTATATTTGTAAAGATTTTTATTAAAAAATTAGTAAAAGAAACTGGAATTTTCGAAAATGCTCAAGAAAATATTATCGTCGTTTAAGGTCGCTCTATCTCACGACGGATCGACATCTGTTTCGGTGTTCTATTGACTGTTTTTAAATTTTTCATCCAACTATTACACGTGAATCTGGATAAAATGATTTATTTCTGGCTTAAGTAAAATTACTGCATTCCATTATAAAAATTATTAATGCCTTCGTCACTCCTACGACATAAAATATAAATTTGAAATTTATAAATTGACAAAACTTTATATTCTCTACGCATTTCAGCGACGCTCCTTCTCGCGATCAAACATTCCAGATCGTGCGCACGCATTGAGACACATCTTGGCATATTAATTTTTACTCACTATATTCTAAAGATATAATAAAAGCGGTTTATTTTTAAAATTTTAACAATTATTTGTTCTGATACAATGCTTCGATCGATATTTATTGTGCCCGTGATTACAAAGCTCGGCACTTTCATTATTTTACAATTCTTAAATCATCTCTTCGATGAATTCCGCCTAAATTATATGTTTTATGAGAATTCTCTTGTGAAAGTATAAATAAATAATTGCTTAATAAATAATGTGCTTCAAATAAAACTGAACACAATTACTGAAAATTGCGATCTTCCCAACTCTTTCTTTTATTTTATTATTACTTTTGCTCTCGAAAAATGACGAAACAAAAAAGAGACCGAGAGCTCGAAACGTCCTCGTACAATATTTCCCAATTTGTTCGGGGCATCGACCACCCCCCCCCCTCCTTCACAATCGCACGCAATTTTCCGTCGTGCCGGGTAAAAAGAAGTGGGGGAGGGGGGGGAGAGGAATGGAAGAGCATAACGTAAAGAGAGACGACGGAAGTTCGCTCCCGGACGAAAAGAAAAAAAAAATCGTGCGAAAAAAGGATCGCGGAGGGAAGCGAGGAAATATATAAATAAATAAAACGTACGCGGTAAAGAGAACGGCGAGAAGCTCCTCCGGATTTATTATCGAGCCTCGCCGGCGCAGCGCGCTCGCGAGGTTGTAATTTATCGCTTATGTCAAGCCGTCTGTGACAACAGCATTATGCCACGCACGCGCGCGTAATCGTAATATTCCGCGTCGGCTGCTAGAATTCCTAGGTCTTTGGCCCCTCTCCGTCTCTCACTCTCTCTCTCTCTCTCTCTCTCTCTCCCTCTCCTCGCCGGTTAATATTACATATATTATACACACGCGCACCGAACGTGTCGAGTATCATCTAATTGTCTATTTTACGCATACTTCTATCTATCCATCCATTCCCCTCTTCACCTCTTGCCGCCCACCAATTCTATCGGAATTCCGAGTATACGCGAGCCCCGGGCAGTTGTATCCTCCCTCGCTCCTTTAGCCGACCGCGAGCGATGTCCCTCGGATTTCCTCCAAAATACACGCGCGCATTATATATGTATGTATATATATATATATATATATATATATATATATATATATATATATATATTTCGTGTATATTACGCACGCAACTACACGAACCCTTTAACTTCCTCCGAGCCCCGGCTCCATTTTGGCTCCTCCTCGACCACCTTTGTACTAGTCCGCGTTGCCCGCACCTCACGGGCGTCGCGTACCCGCAAAAGCCCCCGCGGCACGCGCTACAAATTTTCGCAAAATATCGATCGACCCGTCCCCCCTTCGCGCCGCTCCTGGCCGCTCCACGAGCCCTCTTTACCCTCTTTACATTTTCTCTGGACGATAGATAGATTAAAAAAAAAAAAAAAACCCCTATCGCGTGGGTGGGAAAGAAAAAAAAATAAACACTCCCCCTCCACTTTACTCAAAACACAAAACCCCTCACGAAAGCAGGACGGCTCGAATGTATAGGTGTAGGTAACGTATTACATAGACGCGACGCAGGAAGCGAGCACGCGCCCGGGTGCGTTATAATGGTGAAAATAATGATCTCGCGATTAGCGTGCGTATATGTATGTATGTATGTATGTGTATATGTGTATATATATATATATATATATATATATATACACATATATCGCTAGCGATGCTAGCGAGCCACGCGCGCGCGTTTCCCCGTCCGTCGGCGGCGCCTTCGCACGAAATAATCAATATACCTATTTCGTTCGCGAGCGCGCGCGAGACTACCTCTCACTCTCTCTCTCTCTCTCTCTCTCTCTCTCTCTCTCTCTCTCTGCATACAACTCCCCGGCATCGCCGTCACTATATAGAATAAAACGCTCACCGCGTTTTCCCCGCGCACCTATATTTACATTTAATAATGTTACCGTAGAGAAATCATCGGAAGAGAGAAGCAAAAGAGAAAGATAACAGGTTGTCGTCATATATATATATATATATATATATATATATATATATATATATATATATATATATGTAGAGTACTGAACGGATGAGGAGAACCCGTAAAAGTCGCCTCCTCCTCCTCCTCCTCCCCCACCCGCCGTACGTTGGGTTATACAGGATCATGGCCAGTCGGACGGGATTTTTTCGCGTAAAATGCTCATCGCGCCCAGGTATACCAAGGGCATTTGCTCGTGTACACACACACACACACACACACACACACACACACACACACACACACACACACACACACACACACACATGCACACACATATGCACACGTAACACACACTCGGTCCTTTTCGCACCGACCAACGACGATGCTGACGACGACAACGACATGGGCTCGCCGCCGGCGCGGGACACGGCGGACTCACGCGCCGTGGTTGGGTACACGGATGTGCGTACACGGTGCACCAAAGAGAGCGAGAGAGCATCTCGGACGCGTCTGTTATCTTTCGCGAAGGTGAGCGAGGAAGGGAGAAAGAGAGGAGCTGCTTATTTCGCGAGGGAGCAGACGCACATACGCGCGCGCGCGCGCGCACACACAAACAGGCTATACCCACGAGACACACACACACACACACACGCTTCATCGCATCAGAGTCTCACAGCCTCTCTCTCGCACTATCTCTCTCTTTCACTCGCGAGCTCGCACCGGCGAGTGTGCCCCCCTCTTTGTTCCGCGGCGCCCGCACAGCACACCGTGCACGCATTATTATATACTACAAAAACGCGTCGCGTTGCCAAGCAATATTGTTTTAAGGTTAATAATAATGTATATGTATATATATATATATATATATATATATATATATATATATATATATATATATATATAATAAAAAGCATCCATGTGTGTGCTCACCCTGTGTCCTGACTCCTCCAGCCTCTGTCTCTTCGAGTGGGGCCCGTCCCCGTTGAAGGCCATATTTATTATCTCTATCTCTCCTCTGAGACCTCCGGCTTGGTTATCTGGACAGCTCTCTCACTCTCTCTCTCTTTCTCACACACACTGTCTTTCTCTTTCTCTCTCTCTCTCTTCTCTCTCTCTCTCTCTCTCTCTCTCTCTTTTGGCTGCTGCTCCGATATTGAGTTAGCGCACACGCTGCACGTTCCCTCTGTGGTACAAGGAGTTTATGATATTCGTATTATCACTGAGTTGCTGCACGACACGCACCAGGGTTACTCTCTTTCTCACTCTCTTTCTTTTTCTCCCTCTTCTTTCTTTCTCTTTCTCCTCGACTACTGCTACTATTGCTATATAACAACCGAGGGATAAACCGCGACGACGACGACGACGACGACGACGACAACGACGAACTGCGCGACTATACAATATAACTATACATATATATGTATATTATAATAACCCGATAAGAGCGCGCGCATATATTCTATGCATTTATATACGTACGACTACTAACAATATATACATATGTATTATGTACGACAAAATTTGTCTGATGTGCGCCTGGTGAAATAAAGATCTATTTCTGTCTCCGTCTCTCTTTTTCTTTATATATATATATAGCAGTAGTATACTGCGCGGGCTCGTACACCTTTACAATTGCTCAGATGATGCGACGATCGCGCAAGAGGGACACCGACGGAGCGACTAACTAAACCGCGGACCATGTGCCGCGCTTCGTTCGGCGTTCCTCGCGGCGGCGACGGGCGCGCATGCAGCAGGCGTGCGCGGAGGGCCGATGAAGTGACGGTAGCGCGCGCCGTCGATGGTCGGAGCGGCGCTGTACTGTATTACAATAGCATACCGATAAACGTATGCATATATAAGAGTGAGAAACAGCGACAGCGAGAGAGAGAGAGAGAAAGAGAAACTCTGATATCGGCAAAGATGGCAGCTATAGCTATAGAATGATCTCTGTTCTGTGGTCTCTCTGATGCTCCCTCGCGGCGGGGCCGGGAAAATAAAATTTTTGCTTTCATGCGTGCGCCGCGTGCAGCAGCGGGTACCGCCGAAGTACCACCGCCGCCACCGCGATGGCGCGGCAGTTCACGGGGTAAGGACTACGTCAGCGCGTACGCACTGCAGCCCCAAATCGACTCCCCGAATACAATCGCGCGCGCCGCGCACCCTCCTGGCAGCTGCTACTGCTACCAGCTGCTGCTACTGACGATTTTGCATAAACATATATATCTGTATGTATATAATATGAGCCGTGCACGGTGCACTTATAGATTTGCCTATATATTCGAATCTGTTCGAATCTATCCGATATGCCGCTAACCGCTGCTAACTGCAACGTCAATGCCCATTGGTCATTGACCCCAATATAATGGATGGCTTCGCCCTCGCAGACGTGCGTTGTTCCTTTTTTTTTGCTCTGCATTATATATTATGAGAGACATCAAACCATTCGGAAACTTCTTATCGCCACGTTTGCTATTTTTTACATTTTACATCCATATATTGGAAAATAAATATTAAGTTTATTAAATGTTAATATAATAAAATTCTTATTAAATATTAATATATAAAATATTAATAATATTAAAAAAATATATTACGTCTTATGGCGAAATAGAAGACACGCATAATGTAAATGTAGCTGGATTATTCAGCATTGATTAATGGTAAAATATGTTTTCTACTGTGAAGCTTATGAAATGAAAAAAATTATTAATTAAAACAAGCAATAATGAGCCTACGAATGATGAAACCAGAGATTTAAATTATCGTATATTTGCCGCTTGATAAAAAGCAAATTTCTAACAGCGCACGCGCAACAGGGATCAGGAAACATAACTACCTATTTTTATCATCAAACAATTGATATTATATTTTAAAGAAAAAATCTTATATCCTTTAATTACTTTTTCTGAGAAAAGGACATTTATTACACATCGGCATCATTAACGATATATATATATATATATATATATATATATATATATATATATATATATAATAAAAAATTTATCGGGGTAGCGAGAGGCAATACAATAATCGAAGTTAATATTCTCTGATAATTTTTGTATATATTAAATGTTGCACGCGCAACTGTATACGCGTCTTACATATTACCTGGCATCAACTTGGCATCAGGTATACATGAATGTGTATTTCAAAGGTAGTACACGAGTGTTGCGTGTAGATAGCGTGTAGCATGACATTTACAAAATCTCGCCGAGACGCTGAGTATCACCAGAGGGCTCTAGTGCTGGAGATGTGAGTTCTCATCGCTATATACTCAAGTAACAATAGCGCAATGCAACAATTCAAATCGGGAGAGCATTGGTAAAATTACATAAAAACACAACTTCAAGCTCTTAATCTAAAATGATTTATAAAAAAAAAAGACAGTTTTGATTTAATCTGGAGTGCTATGAAGAAAATGAAACCGATTTAAATATAAATAGTATTTTAATTGTATAATAGATTTTATTGTATTTTTACGTATTACATAAAATTTTTTCAGAGTATCAATTTAAGATTAAATTCACTTTAAGGTATTTGAATATTTATAAATACATTATACAAAAATCTATAAGTATATTTTTATAAATTATAAATATTTTATATATTTATATAGTTTTTAAAATTCATTTATTTAAAAATATAAAGTGATATTTTACTTCATATTACATGTTTAAGAAATTATTAAATATAAATTAATACATTTAAAAATAGAAAATTGTATTATACGCCATGTTATTTATTAACAAAATTATTTTTTAAAATTACCATTTTCAAATTTAAGATGAATAAAGTAATAACAGAGTGATAACAGGTGTTAATTTATTTTTACGAACGCCGCGTTATGTGACAAAATTATTAATGACGGTCATTTAACCAATATTGAATTAAAACCTGCTATGGACTGCTGGGATTGCTATGGAGGATCGAAAACCCCTATATAATTAAAATTGTTAAAATATTAAAACATACTGATTTTGCTTTTGTGTGCTCAGGTGTGCTTTTATTTGTCATGACAGTCAAATGACGTTTAAGGTCATATTACAATATTGAATATGACATGTCATTTTGTAATTCATTTATATGAAATAATTTGATTATAATAAATATAATGAATATCTGATAATATTATACGAAGTATCTAAGGAACCTCTATAATGGAGGGTAGACAAGAAGTGAAAAGTATGAGCAGCTATATGGGCTCTGGCGGCATGCCGCATGAATGAGTAGTGTGTGAATTTATGTGACATGAGCGCCACTGTTTGCTGGTCGGATCTCTCATCAGCAGATCTCAGTTTTTTCATCGCCTGCGTAACCAAGTGATTCGAGCGAACGAGAACCACATATCAGGTCTCTGGCATGTTCTGTGCGGTCCGAACTGTAGCATATTGGTGTACGCTGCCAGGCGCTACTGTTTCTCTGTATCTCTAAAACTGAATTCCTTGCTGAATTCTGTAGCTATATATATAATTATATACATATCCAGACACACACACACACACACACACACACACACACACACACACATATATATATATTTCTTCAATGGCATCTCCCCTCCCTGTTTCGTGAAATCAGCGACTGCTGAAAACTAATATCAGTGGAACGCAATTGAATCGCGCATAATAAATGCGCCTGCAAATTTTGTCGAAGTTGTCAAAGAAACTGAACCTTAAAAGTTTCAGTTAATTTGCCCAGACCTTCGTCGTGTTATTACTGGAATACGGGACGTGATTACGACTGTCGCAACTTTTGTTGCGTCGCCGCGCAATAACCCAGGGACATCGTTTCTGATTTCTCGCGAGAGTATCGTGCAAAGTCGTGACAACCTCGACTACATAACTTAATCTGCTTAGTTTCGGTGCAATTTCACTTTTGTTCAATAATCAAGCAATGAAAGTGAATGACTCTTTTATCCAGTTGACCTGTGATTTTTTATATTTACCAAAGCAAGATTAAAGTGAAAACAAATTTTAAGGAGCTCTAATTTTCAGAAAATTCGAGATCTTCAACACGCACTACACGCTTTTAAATTCAAGATAAAGAATCAAAATGAACGAAGAAGGAATTACATTAGAATTTATAAATCTGCCTGATATTGTTTTAGAATCAATACTCTCCAATCTTTCTTATGATGAAATAGCTAAAAACAGAATTGTAAGAAATTCTCCTTTTGTTATTATTTTTTTTTAATTGAGATAAAGTTTTTACACTGTCAATATGAATTTTTTATACTTGTAAAGTTATTATATAATAAGCAACAATGAAATGAATTTCGTTATAAACCATAAGTTATAATATTTTGTAAACAATGACTATTATTTTAATAATGTAACATTTTAATATACGCAAAATCTGCTAAGTTTATATATGAGAAATGAATGTAATTTTTACAGGTATGTAAAACATTCGATAACATATGTAAAAAACTATTGAACCGTGGATTCAATTTAATAGAGAAGTATCATGGTCAGTGCTTAAGAGCCGTTAAAAGTCAACTACCCCGCAGAGAATCAGAAAGACGGAGTCATCCTCTTGCACGTCATTGTGATATATTAACAGCCATAGAAACGAGAATCTCTATGTTATCCATGACATTTACAAAATATGTTGATTTAAATCTTTGCTGTTTTATTCCTGGAAAAGTAAGTAGATCGTGTTATTTTAATATAATTCAATAGATTTTAGAGCCATAGTAAAATCAATGCTGAAAGTTAAATATAAAAAATACAAAATGTATATACGTTCAGTATTAAAGTTATAATAGATACATATTTGAATAAATTTTTTAACTTTATGTGCTAAAAAAATAATCCTATCTTTTGATTAAATTTAGGTGATCGATGAAATATTCAGAGTATTACGTTTAATAAGCATTTCGAAAACACCACCCAGAACTCCTG
Source organism: Sycobia sp. Sy_11 (assembly GCA_018907035.1). NCBI lineage: Eukaryota > Metazoa > Arthropoda > Insecta > Hymenoptera > Epichrysomallidae > Sycobia > Sycobia sp. Sy_11. The sequence continues at coordinate 2,450,500 of JACCIC010000039.1, read as the reverse complement.
AAATTCTTCAAGAACTTCGGGATATTAGTAGTATGGCAATGGAACATTTTGATGAAAAAATTTTACCAGAGTTCAAACAGAATATATGTACGTCAGTAGTTGCAAATGGAAGTTCTTACGAGAGCTTAATTATTTCTCATCATAACTCTCATTCAAAGAATTCTCAACTGCCACATAATTTTAGTGCGGATAAACTTAATCAAACATTTAAAAAAATTTATAGTCGTACTAAGAAAAATAAGATGACTGTCTTGTGTGTAAAGGGTCAGATGAGCAAAATGAAATTAAGAATGAATAGGCAATCCTTTCAAATGAGGTTACAAAGTCTGAAATTACAAGAGCATGCAAAGAAGATCCAAGATCAAGATACTCAATTGGCAGAAATGAGAAAACATTTAGAAGAGTGGGAACAAAAATTAGGAGATCTAACTGCAGAATTGAGCCGTGCTCGGGAAGAGACTCAAAAGCCAGATTCATTAGAAGGCTGCAAAAGAAAAATTGTAGATATTCCTGGTCCTTGTGAACCTTCTTTACTAAAAACAAAAGAACTGCAAGCAAAAAAACGAAAATTAATTGTAGAAAGAAAATCATCTATTGATGCCCAAGATGTTAAGTTTAAAAAATTCATGTCAGAACTGTTAGCAGATAGTTCTATTGATGATTACCCACTAGCTTCCCGTTAAATAATTGAACTTTTTTATGAATATATAATTTTTTATTTGAATAATTTGTTAAGTCAAGCTCTCACAATTATTTCAATACTTTTTTACTAATTGTATTAATTGATAATTGTTACGGCAACGTAGACTTAAACAAATTCTACAAATTTCAATTTGAAGCAAATTTGCTAATATTATTAGTATACAAAAGCATATCTGAATGTTCCAAATGTGTTATTATTTATAAGGAACTAATCATAAAAGTCTATGGGAGAGCTTTAAAAAATGACTGAAAATTGTAATAAGTTAAGATCAATATCATTAAGCAATGCTTAGTTATATAATAAATATCTGAAAAATTTATACGTGGGTTTATATTTATGTAAATAAGAATTTTGTAACATACAAATAAACACTGAATCATATGGTAGATAGAAAAATGTTTTTAACAATAGCTGGAAAAAATCAATCTTTGCTCAAGTATTTTATTCCAGTTTTGCAGAATTGAATTTGGGCTCATTCCAAATTTTCAAAAAAATCTATAGGTTTTTAAAAACATTAAAATCATATATTGTAGAGTGAAAATGTTGTATAAATTTCACATTTTCATTGTAAAAATTCATACAAAAAGTGACAGCTTTCTATTATATTTATCTTGTGGCAAAGGTTTTTAAAATTTTAGAAAGTGTTATATTTCTTTGTAGATAATTTCTTAATTATACTACCAAATCTTAAACAATGAATCTGTAATAAATGTAATTTAGTACAGTAATTAAATATAATTATACTAATAATAATTTAAAAACTTTTTAATTTTATAACTGATTAATTTTTTTATTATCAAAAACATTATTTGAATTTTATATATTAAACAACTGCATTAAATACTAAAGTGTAATTATAGAAATTTAAATCATATGTACACAAAGTGAAACAATCATATATAAGTACAAACACTCGATACATTTTATGGATATTTATTATTATTAATTACACGTAGGTGAATTTCAATGCTGTATTATTATAAAAACAAACAGTTTATATGCTAAGAGACAATATTTCATTTTCAAATTAGTAATCTATTTACTTACTTGTTTAACCGAAGCCAGTAAGCCCAACTTGATAAACAACAATTGTGGTGAAATACCCTTTAAGTATATAAAATAAAATGTGTTCAGTTTTCGGAAATGGTATTATTTATAAGCTTCACAATAAATTTACTATTGATTAAAACTATTTAAAATGTATTTTTTTTTTTTCAATTATATGAAAAAATCTCTATTGATCTACATGACTACATATAAGTATACTGGTTCCATTCGTCGAGGAAATTTCTATTATTTGATTTCCATAACAGTGAGACTAGTACAGTCGCATTTCAGTTAATTAAAATGAGTGTTTCTTTTAAAAATCTTCATTAAGACTATATACTTACATTATTACATATTTAAAATGTTCTTCAAATATTGTTTTTGGCGGAGCGGAACTGTTGGTCCAAAATCGAGTGTATATCCGTTTTGCTTAATTCTGAAAAATAGAACGACTTGTATTATACAAACAGACGATTTACTTGCATTGGGTGATACATGTATTACCATCGGTCACTCCCGCGTAACAGATGATCTCGTTGATTATGTAATCGTAATTGTCAGGATCTATGTGGTAGTCGCTGACCGAGCTAACGTGCGACTCCTCCGCTTCCTTGGATTCCTGCCAATTAGGGAAATATCCGCCGTTCCACGTATCATAAGAAATTTTGTACTTTAATATAAATCAAAAATTTTACTCACCGACTCGTCGCACTCGCAGTTCTCGCACGAGTACGTGCACTCGGACAATGGAGGCGCATCGTCGACGGAGGGCTCCGACTCGTCCTGGGCCAGGTTCAGGATCGCGTCGTAGACGCAGGCGTGGGCGTCCTCCAAGTACTTATTTTCCCGCTCCTCGAGGTTCCGCCTGTCGACCTGCTTCTTCGCCTCGGGCAGGAGGAAATTGTAAACCATGTCGGTGATCAGGCCCTCGGCGTCCATCTCGTCGCCGCTGAAATAAACCGTCGTAATAAACAGTCGCCGCATTCGTCTAGCTCTGCGTATTCGATATTAATTTATAATCCGTAAAAATGTTTATATTTTTACGGATTAAGACTTGATATGTGTAATATTAGATATGAATATTTAGCACATCAGGATTGGTACAATTTTTAAGTTCGCGTAGCATAAAACAAACTTCGTACACTGAAAAAAAAAAAAAATTCTGCCATCCAGCAAATATTTACTTGTTTTGTACCAAGTATATCATTTTCATAAATTAAGAAAATTTAAGCTAGATTTAAGACGACGTGGATTTGATTTAAGTGAACTCTTGCATCAAGTAAATACTTATTTCACTTGAGAGGATACTTTCTAGATTTAAGAAAATAATTTACTTGACACAAGACAAGAAAATATTTACTTGATAACAGACTTCTTGCAGTGTACATCAACTGTATTCCAATTAATGACTTTCTTTTTATTAGACAATTTTAAACGACAAAATTTGTAACTGAAATTTCAGTGTGAATCTGGCTGAATGTTTTTGCTCCCAGCAATTGGATGGAAATTTAACATCGTGTAGTACGACAGCTAATTAAATCTATCAACGACTATATGACTGAATATTTAGTGTGTATATATATATATATATAACTGAATTTTTTAGCTACCATGTGATTACATTTTCAATCGCCATACGATTGGATATTCAGCATGAAACTGAATTAGGCAACTGCAATGCGACTGTATTCTCATTACGGAATCGAATTTTTCAGTCACCAATCACCATCAGACTTACTTTTCAGTCGCCACGTTCGACTGAATTTTTAACGCGTGCGAGTGGATTTTTTCGGCTACTGATGTAATTCGATTTTTAATCGCCGTAAAACTGAAGTTTGTCAACTACCACGCGACCGAATTTTCCAAGTCAACGCCGTCAGACTTATATACTTTTCACATTATTACTCAATTTTCAACATATATAACCGAATTTTACAATTACCCTGCGATTTCACTTTACAGTCGCCATACTTGCGACTGAATTTTCAGTATTCAGAATCGATTATTTTTATTATTTATTTATTTATTTATTTTTTTTTTTTTTTGCCAACGTCCGATTTTATATTGTTCGTCTCCACATATTAATCAAATGCTCGGCATAAAAGCGAGCCTGTCAACTGTACCGTGCGACTAAGCAATAATCTGATCAGCCAATTTCTGCTGGGATTTCAGCCAGAAACCTTTAACAGTGTATATTTATACAGACTTGTCCGAAACGCGGCCCTTTTGCAAGTGTTATCGGCGCTGTGAAAATGTCGCACGTATCTATATACATGTAAATCGTAGAAAAAAATGAAAATATCTCGAGCCCACGACACTAACTGTTCCTCCATGAATCTGATCATCCGCTCGACCTCGTCGGCCATGCCGAGGACGTAGCGCTCGGCCTCCTCCTCGGACACTGCCTCGATCGCGTCCTTCATGATGTCCTCGAGATAGAGCTCGGCCGTGTCCTGATTCACCTTGAGTATGTGCCGGTAAATCTCGTCGAGCTCGCGGCGCCGATTGATCTCGAGCTGCTCCCTGCTCGCGCGCTCGATGTCCCGCTTGGCGCGCTCCTTCTCGGCGAGCGACAGCAGCAGGTGGGCCCGCTTCTCGCTCTCGAGCTTTATCAGCTCCTTTTGGTCGTGGATGGACGGCGGGGGGGAGAGGGAGGGGGAGAAGTCGTTGTTTTATCAAAATTCAAAAGACAGACGATTCGAACATTATATTTTTATAAAATTATCACGATATTGCGTAAAAAAACTAGGGGGGGGGGTGAAATTTTGTCATTAGGTATTCGCGTCAATTGGGGATTTATTTATATTCATTTTGTAGAGCCAATTTATCGATATTGCTTAATTATATTCCACTTGTCAGTATGGTACTTTGTTGCATTTGTATGTAATGCGGCATTGCTAAAGAGTGATGGTAAACACTTTTACTTTTACTCTCGACTTGATGCTTTAAAATAGTATAATGTACTTTTTGTGCTTCAGCCGTGATGCAGAAGTTTACGCAAGAGGCCATGAAGCTCTACGACGGTGGCGCGCACAATTTTTTTTTTTTTTTTTTTTTCCGAGGATCCACGGAAATGTATCCGTAAAAGTACGGCTTTACGTACGCGCGTCGCTTGCGGCTTGAATTACGGGGGTAATCCAAGATTTTGCGGTTCTTTCGCGTACGCGTATATCCGTATGAAAAGTGCGAAGTGCCCGTAACAGACGTCGCGTAAACTTGACGGATACACTCGAAAAAAATATTAACTCGGACGATCAACGAATAAAGGAATTATTATAGAACTTCGTACATCTAACCACGTACTTTTGAAAGAAGATATGTAATATTTAATACATTACAGTTACCGAACGTATAATACAGAAACAAAAATTACTATTTTTATTTCCAGCAAAGTATGCTATTGCATATATAGGAAATTTAATCGTCCGCCATTCGAATTATAAGGGCTGGTAAGAAACACAGGTCGATTATAATATATATATATATACATATCTTACTTGATTCAAGCAGGTTAGCATACTCGCTATCGTTTTGCCCTCCAACGCCTCCAATATCTCGTTGACTTTTTGCTCCTGCATGGTCCTCTGCTCCTCCTTCTGCTGGAGAAGCTTCGTTCGCAATTTCTCATTCAGATCGGCGTCCATCGCTTGGGCGGATCGCAATTCCTCGATCAGTTCCCTATACCGGTATCTGGCCTCGATAATCTAACGGAAGTTCCATTATTTTTATATTTAGAAAGCTTTTTTTTTTTTACTAATTCCTGAACCTAATTCACGTTTCGCTTATAATTTATAATGTTTAACGAGTTATTTACTTAGAACTAAACAGACAAACGCACGTTCTCTTATATAATTAAGATATACAATAAGCAAATAAATAAATAAAAGTACAAAAAATACAGTGGTGTGAAAAATTCAACATTATTCAATAGAATGAGAACGATATATATATAGAATTTAGCAATACATATGTATAAAGTAAAAATAACTCCCATGTGTTAGTTTCTTTAATCGGGCTTGAAATGATGCCTGTGGCAACTAAAATTTAAATTAGAGTAGTGGTAGATCGGTTCCAGAAGTTGCAAATGACGTACACACTAAGTGGGAAGGGTAGGAATTTAAATTATGTTGAATATAAGTGTTTATGTACGACATTTGCAGGTTTTGGAAATGATTTATCAGCTTAGATTTAGAAATTTCGCCGCGCTAGGCATATTATTTCAAGCCCGAGTAAATATAGCGAAGTATGGGAATTATTTTTTGGAAAATTATGGGAATTTTTACATTTGATTATATATATATATATATATATATATATATATATATATATATATATATATCTATATGTATGTATGTATGTATGTATGTATGAATTAAAAGACATGTCCATAACATATAAAAATAAATTATAAAAAAAATCATATTCGTTCTTACAGATAAAGTCATTAAAAAATTTATATAATAAAAAAAAAAATCAAAACCAATGACAAAACGAAATGGAAACAGACGAATCGTTGCGATTGGAAAATTTCTACAGGGAGAGTATAATTATGCTTAAAATAACTGATTGTAATACGGCTACTTTATGAAATGCCAATAATCTATAGTATACGTTTCTTCGTTGCTGAACTACTGGGCCGGCGAAACTACGCCGGCCCCGATCGGCTAATTATTCTTCAGCAAAAAAAAAAAAAAAAAAAAAAAAACAAGGGATCTAAGATTCTGCCGAACGTCCATCATTCGAAGAAACCGCGACAAAGAAAAAAAAAACCCTACACACGCCCGGGCGCGCATACCATGCACTGCATAGCCCGTCCGCGCACGAGCCTCTGCAGCAGGCCCGTCGAGCGCGCCTCCTCGTCCGTGGCGACGTCGCCGGCCCTCGGCGATCTACGCGGCGTCGGCGGCAGCGTGGGCGTCTTCTCCCTGCGCTCGAGCAGGCTCGCGAACTCGCAGTCCCCCGGCGTGCTCCCCTCGCAATCGACGTCGCCCCGGCAGAGCCGCAGCACCCGGCGCTCGTCCCGCCTCGCCATCCTGGGACAGATGCGCACCGGGGCGCGGGGCCCCGGCGCGTAGAGCGTGCCGGTGCGCTTGGCCAGGAGCCAGGTCGGCCGCCTATCCGCGCAGTCCAGGTCTGGCGGCGCGTGGATTTTATATGCGTTTAATTGTAAAATGTGTTGGTAATAATATTTTCAATATCAAATATTGAAATATTTTCTCAAATAATTTCTTGGTCTTGTAACTATTTGTGATATAAGTAATTTAAGTAAATATTTCCAATTAATTTTTCAAAATTAAAAGCAATAATTTTGCCAATACCAAGACTGAGGTAAGACCGATAATCCCAAGAATCATAGAAAACCAAAGCAATACTTTACTCGACAATACTTTTTCAATACCAAAATAATATTCTACTCAATATCGTCTTGTCTTGGCATTGTTGAAGAACTGCACACATTGCGTGAATGAACTCGCGTAAGCTTTCTAAAAAAATAATATCATAAAAAGCTTCTGAAAGAAATTTAAGACGAAAAAATTGTTGTGGTTATTATGTCCAAATTCTTAGAAGAATCCTTTCAAAAATCTTTTTGAAAGGATTAACTGAAAGAAAAACAGAATAATTTTCGTAAGAATTTCAAAAAGTGATTTTGAATCAATTCACGTAAGAATTCTAAAGTATCTAATTAAAAGATTCGGAAGTAGGATATGTCGAAAAACTTTTCGCCTCTATCACAGTCCAAGAAAGAAGAATTATTTTTGAAAAAATTTCATGAAGGGTTTCGTGAAAGAGTTCTAATATTCTTCTAAATTTCATTCGGAGTAAGTTTTTTAATAGGATACGCGAAAACATCTAAATTTAATGAATAATCTAGCTTGAACAGATGTTCAAAGGATCTGTCGAATTTTCCGTTGTAGAGTCCTGTCCAGGATTTTTTTTGAAAATGATTCACGCATTTGTTTAAAAACATTCATGTATTTTTTCATCAGAATCTTCTCGATGAAAAACGTTTCCAAAATAATCCTGTACAAGTTGGAACAGAATCTGTTTAACCTTACCTTATAGAATTTTTTCAAATGTCATTTTTAAAAGAATTTTTGTATATCATTTCAGAAAGCTTGAAGAATCCTTTCGTGTTGTGCGTGTAAGTTCTAAGTTAAGATAAATTGTTTGAGTGTTTTGTAAAACGAAAATAACAATTTTCCATGGGATTTTTTATAAACTTGTAATCTATGTTTTATAAAATTCGAATCATTGCAATAACGAAGTTGATTTGGACTCAATTTTTTTATTTTTATTCAATAAGATGTTAAATTCGATAATATATCAAATTATGAACCCTATACTTAAATCGTACAGTCATATATCAAATATGATAAACGAAGGGATTTTTTTTTTAAGCAGGATTAGTGTAATGGAAATTATTATTTAATGTTTATTATATCTACAAACTTTGAATTAGAAGTTTTAAAAAATGACCTTAATAAAACGCAAGTGTCGTACAAAAAATTAAATTCACATATATACCTTGGACAATCTCCTTTTCGGGCAAAGTCTTTCGCAGTATCTTGGAGCAATCGTAGCGCGCCTTTGAATACTGATAAAGCGAATCTTCCTGGATGTAACGGCTGATTATATTGTCCCGTTTCTCGATTCGCGTCCTCAAAGCATCGTGCTTGTTTGCCAGCCTGCGATACTCCCGTGAAAATTTCACCCTTAACTTCTTTATCTGCAGCTGCTTTTTATTATTTAGCGTATCGTTCAATATCTGGCATCTCCTTTCCGTTCTCTTCCTTTCCTCGTTCTCCTTCGTCTGCATGTGCTGCTCGGTCAAATCCATTCTCAAATCCATGATAAATTGTATCTCCTACAAATAAAAAACAATTTCATAAATTTAACTCTATATATTTATAAAAGAAGAAATTCGGTATAGCAGTCTATACACAGATTCAAATAGAAGTCCCTCTTTCTCTTATTGAGTCCTAACAAGGAAACTTTATGAAATTGAAAGGTGTACATATTTTATTTCTTATAAAATTCTAGAAGAAATATCTACCTAAATTTTATCATGTAAGACTAGTTAATTACAAGAGAATTTTATATAGAGTTTATTCAGAACTCTTTTATTCAAACTCGAAATCTCATTGCATTCTTACTTAAAAATTTCCAAAATACCATATATATGTAATTCTAGATAAAAATCGAATGCTTAGTTTCTTAATATTGTTCTTCGTTATGTTTTTTAATCGTATTTATAAATAATCAATTTCATTATAAGAAAAAAGAAAAGAAAAACAAAACAAAATACAGAAACAAATAATTATTACAGCATCCCTGAACGCCAGTTCATTGTCCTCGATCGCGGTCACCAGCCTAATGCGCAATTTAATGTTCTCCGGCGTGTCCATCGGCGGCAGTATCTTCTCCCAGGCCCTCTTCATTCTCATTCTGTTTATGATCTCGAGCTCGTGCATCCCAGCCGGCAGTCCATTTTCCCAGGTGAGTCTGGTCAATGTCAAGACCTCGGGGTTGTGCCCTGTCAGATACACGAAAAAGAAAGAGAGATAGATGCGAGATATATATATGAAATCTTCATCGCTAAGTGCCGCGTAAACAATTTATTTTCATATTTTTATTTATTCCTAATAAAAAATTTTGTATTTGATGATTTGAACGGATTGAATTGTATGCAGCCGTTTAAGTGTAACAAACTTTGACATCATTGATGGGAGGCTTGAATCTGACATGAAAACAGTAAGACGGATCGAAATCGATGAAAAAATCCATGGCATCCACTTAGAATCTAATGGGAGTCATGGATTTTCACTGGATTCTTAACATTAAACCTAAAAAGATCCATGTATGAAAATCCAGTAATATCCTCCTGTACTTCCATACAAAAGACCTAGTGAAAATCCACGTGCATTTTTCAACGAATTTCCTCTAGATTATGATGATTAGATATCTGAACTGGAAATTCATCGGGATAAATTTTTGACAGTTACGTACAGGCTATGGAATCCCTTTCAAATGACTTTAATTAGACGTCCTGAGTACACGGATTGAAATGGCTCTAATTTTTCAAATTATGGGATCGAAACGGATTCAGTCGTATATCCGTGCCAATCCAATTCGATTTTGATATATCAACTATGTCAAATTTCAATATCTTCCAAGTGATAATGAAAGGCATAACGCATAACGTATTGCATATTGAATCTTACTCAAGTCAAATCCTTGTGTATAATACTCGATCGGAATTAGGCTGATATGTGCTTATTTTGGTCCGCTTCCGTTCGACATCAGTTTAATATATATATATACGTACCATATGTACATTTCACAGCCCGATGGGTAATTCTATATATGTTATATACCTGGAAGAATCTCGTAAGGCGGCTCCCAGGGAACAGTCTGGCACTCGCTCTCCCTGTAATCCGTCTGGGTGGCCCTCGTTCGGAAATTTTCCCCCGAGCCCTTTTCCCGATAATACTGCCTGTGTATGTCCTTGATCGCGCTGCCAAGTAGGCTGCCCTCGAAATGGCTCGAGATCCGATTGCTCGACTTCTCCGCCGAGGACTTGTCCGACTTGCAGTGTTGCGTCTGCCGCTGATGCTGATGCCCGTGCTCCTCGGCGTTGTTTCTGCTGCTTCCATCGTCGGACAGATTGCAGGTCGATATTTTGAAATTTCTACGTACGTTGAGATTTGATGAGTATTATATATAAATAAATAAATAAATAAATAAATAAATAAATAAATATATATATATATATATATATATATATATATATGGATATATATTCTATGATATGATAAATTCTAATGTTCAATAGTGGGTTATATATAATAATAATAATAATGAAAAAAATAATGTTATATGATACAAACGTAAAGCTTAAAACCGGATCGTAATCTTGATGCATCTTTGCGGTCGGCTTGTTTGCAAGTTGCTCCTGGAAATTTTTGTACGATTCCTGCAATACAACATCGCTTATTGACATTATACGCGGGTAAATTTGATGCTTTATTCCCTATACAGTTCTTTTATATTATATATATATATATATATATATATATATATATATATATATATATATATAGAGAGAGAGAGAGAGAGAGAGAGAGAGAGAGAGAGAGAGAGAGAGAGAAATAAGAAAATTGCACTAACTATGCAGCATGATTGGCTGTGTTCGATGTCACACGTGTTTGACTGAAAATTAATTTTATTATATGACAGCACCATTTTGGTTAGAAAATGCCGATGATCGCGGCCGCCGCACAGTAAGCGACTTTATTGAAATTTTGACGAACAAGAAGTTATCGATATAAACAATTGACACGTGTGTTTCCAACACAGTAGGGCACAATGGGAGAAAACAATGACGAATAATGTGGAATATAAATAATGAGACGAGCTTCTACATATACCTGATATTTGTATTGCTTATTACGAAGTGTTTATATTGAAATCGTTGTGCAACAAATTCGCGACGACCACGTGCGAGTTCTGCTATATACGTTATTATATTGATTAAACTTTAAAGGGAATTCTTACGATGGTGTTGCTAAGGTACACGTGTGTCCGTATTATATATATATATATATATATATATATATATATATATATATATTACTTTCAGATGAAAATATTCGCCGTTTCCAGAAAATGACAGTACTTATTATTATTATATATTTATATAATTATCGTATATTATATAGCATAATAACGATAACAGTAACGAATATTCCTTTGATAATTTATATATTCTAAAGCCAATAATAAATATTATATATATATATAGAGAATAAAGATGGTTTATTAATTTTTTAATTGTATTATTGCTTATTTGATTAGCTGTAATAAACAATGAAAAATTCTTGAAAGTCATTATAATTTATATAAATATTATACATTGTAAATAATTTCTTGTAATTTTTTTTTTAGTATTTTTTGTATAATATACGGGGAAAATCAACTATAGAGGTATATTTTTGTTTAAATATCTCATTAAATGAAAACTAATAATATACAGTCCAATTTCTTAAAAGTATAAGATCCAAAAAATTTTTCGACATGTTTAAATTTAGATAGTCGCGTCGCTCTTCATTACGAAAGCATCTTATTATACTTGCGGCTATATGCAGTTGGCTCATATCTCTCGACGAAACGTGACTTTTTATCTTTTTTTTATGTAAATCATGCCTATATATAGCGTGTCTCTTCTATTATTCACTATATATAAATACCTACCAGGTAAGTTTTCTTTTTACACATACACACACAATATGCATACCTCTGGTAGATATAAAAAAGGGAGGCGGTATTTTCCTATTATATATATACATTATGCGTTGCTTATATTTTTTCTGTTAAGATGAATAATATATGTGCTACTCTTTGGATTTTTTTTATTCAGCTTTTATATTAAAGAATTATATATATATATATATATATATATATATATATATATATATATATATATATATTATAATTCGAACACAATAAAAAAACACATATTTATGCGTGGTATGTACATGCAATAACGTCGAATTATATACTATATAAAAAAAGGAAGAGATAAAATACAAAATTAAATATTTAAAAAATATTGTTACCTGTTATATATATATATATATATATATATATATATATATATATATATATGTGTATAAAATAAATATGATTTTCTTTATCAAAGAATACCCTAACAAAAATGTATAGACAGGGTGTCCCAAATACGATTGTTCACACTATCGGATCAGTATTATAGCAGGAAAATCGAATACAAAGGTCGTGCGCATTTTGAATATTGTTGCAAATTGTTTTTTCAACTTTAATAAAATTAAATTAATAATAACATAAAAATAAAATAATAAATAAAATAAAATAAAAATAATAAAAATAATATTCTATGTTACACTGAAAAAAATATTTTCCGATATCAAGTAAATATTTACTTGTTTTGTACCAAGTAGATCATTTTCTTAAATTAAGAAAATATTCACTAGATTTGAAAGTCCGTGGTTTGATTCAAGTGAATTCTTCTTACATTAAGTAAATATTTCCTTGATTTAAGAAAATACTTTCTCAATTTAAGAAAATAATTTACTTGGTACAAAACAAGAAAATATTTACTTGATAACAGATTTTTTTTCTCAGTGTAGTAAAGGACAACCCGACTGCCCCCACCACCATAAATTTAGATTCACCTTTGGTGTCCGACGTTTCGAACCGCTACGGTTCATTCTCAGGAAGTAAACTAAATTGAAAAACCCAGCATGCTAGTTTATATACCCCATCCCCACTCTAAATTTATTAGTATAACATTTATTGGACCCTCGTTTTCTTAATTTAAATGCGAAATACAAATTTTATATTAATAAAGAATGATAAGTGTTGTCCAATGTACTCGACTCTAACATTAAATTCGCATTATTGGGATTCTTCAAAATATGAATATTTTCAAGAGTTTCTCTTTTATATTTACTTTTAATACCTTGTTCCAAAATGTTCATAATTTGAAAATCGAAAGACTGTAACAAGTTTAAACTATGTTCTTTTATCCCGGATGTGTAATTCATACTTCGTAAGCCATATTAATGTTCATATATTCTTTGTTTTAGGTATCCTTCCGTTCGTCCAATATAATATTAGTTACAATCTTTACAATTTATTTTGTATACAACTCCTGTTTTCAAACATTTATCATCCTTATCTTTACAATTATCAAATAGCTTTCTAATATTATTATTGTTTCTGAAGTAAACTTGAATATTATGTTTTTTAAATGCACATTTCAGATAATCCCTTTATATATGGTAATACCACGAGTTTATTATTATTATCCCTCTTTTCCATATTACGTTCTCTAGTGCTATTATAAATCTGATCCACTCTCTCTGCAATCATTTTATCTATAAAGTCATTTGGATAATCATTACTAATAAATATCTCTTTAACGAGACCGGTTCAATAAGTACCCGTGTTTGAAGACAGAAGACGTTCCTTAAGGAAGCTAGTGTTATCATCATGTGCTACTATCTATCAAACGAAGCCAAAACAAATTTCATACTGATTGATAGGTTAGTTTAGATTTGGCAGCCATTTGAGTAAGATGTGTTCCTTGATTTTCGCTAAGATGGAAAAAGAGTAGTATCGTTCCGTAATTCGCTTTTTGTTTTTGGATGGGAAAAATATGTGGAGATAAAAGCAAAGTTGGATGCTGTTTATGGGGATGCGGATACGTCACCACCTATGGCCACAGTTAGATATTGGTTCAACGAATTTAAATGTGGGCGAACATCTGTTTTTTATAAGGAACGACCAGGACGACCGGCAGATGTGCTTACCAAGGAAGTCATTAAAAAAGTTCACAACACAATTCTCGCTGATCGACGAACGAAAGTGCGCAAAGTAGCAGAGGTCGTAGGTGTGTCGATCGGAACGGCAATTAATATTTTACATAATAAGTTGGCCATGAAAAAATTGTTGGCCCGATGGGTGCCACGATTGCTCACGGTAGACAACAAGTGGAATCGACTGTTAACTTCGAAGCAGTGTTTGGATCAATTTAAGCGAGATCCGAAGGACTTTGTGCGTCGAGTTGTCACCGTTGATGAAATCTGGATTCATCATTACACACCAGAAACTAAGGAACAATCAAAACAATGGATTTCTTGCGGCGGATCTGCTCCAAAGAAGGGAAGATGGTCCCATTGGCCGGAAAGATCATGGCGACGATTTTTTGGGATGCGAAGGGCATCATCCTGATGGACTTTTTAGGAAAAACGATCACTGGACAATACTTAAGGAAGAAAGATCACTGGACAATACTATAGTGAGTTATTGAACCGCTTCGACAAAAAATTGAAGGAGACACGGACACATTTGGTAAAAAAAAGGTGTTGTTTCATCATGATGACGCACCAGCACATTCATCTCGAGTTGTCGTCACCAAACTGCACCAATTGTGTTATCAATTGCTGCCGCACCTCCCGTATTCACCCGATCTGGCTCCCTGCAACTTCTTCTTGTTCCCTAACATGAAGAAATAGCTCGCGGGATAAAAATTTTGCTCAAACGAGGAAATCGTCGCCGAGACAGAGGCTTATTTTGGAGAGTTCGAAAAATCATTTTTTTTGGAGGGGTTAAAAAATGTCCAGAACGTTGGGAGAAGTGTATCTTTCTAAAAGGGATCTATAAACTGTTGAAATATAAAAAAAAAACTTTTTTAAATAATGGTGTCTTCATTTCTAACACGGGTACTTATTGAACCGCCCTCGTATAAATATTATATATGTATATTGTATATTTCTCCGAATTACTGAGATGAGAATTCCGATTCTCATCTCATTGAACTGAAAATAAAGTAGAGCTTTTTTCAGAATTCTGAATTAAATAATAAAAAAAATTTAATTTTAAACGTAGTATAATGTCTTTGTTAATTATGTCGTTTCTTAGTTGAAAAAGACTATTATTATAATTTAAAAATGCAAAACGGCCTGGAAAAAAAATATATAGAATAAATTAATTAAAGTAAATTCATAAAGTCCCATAAAATACAATTTTTTTAAAGTTACCTAACTATTTTTCAGTCTACTATTAACATATGTAAGATAAACAAATTGTTAAGATTGTAAATAAACCTAATGCATTTGTAATAGCAATTCACAAAGGTATATTTCTAATGTGAATATTTTTCCCGCGTTAACAACATTCTGGCAATTCTACTTGAGCACAGGAATAATCATGGAAAGTTCCCATTACAGACACGCACCCTACATAGGTAGGGAGCCTTCAGCGAATTTTGGGCCTCAAAACCTGCTCGCTAATCAAATTATAACCAATCAAATTGTAGAGTTTTTCAGATACGAAGGTAATGAGTTTGCGAAGCAACTATTTGTATGGCAGTTATTGTCGAATGGTAGAACAGAGAGGTTCGCTTAAACTCTCTCTTGTATATTATATGTAAATGCTATATGTATATAATAAATGTTTTGAATGTAATCTTCAGAGTAAATTCATTTTTTATTTATTCCATTAAAAGGCGCATCCGATTAACTTTGTGTGTACAGCATTCCTCATACTCACAAATTATGAGCCTTTGCGTGAATCGCCAAATCAGAATTTGATCACAAATACTCCTTGAAATATTTAATTCTATCATTCTATCATTCAAGTTATTTTACTGCATCATGTAAATTAGTCTTATTTTTATAACTTTTTTCCGATTTTTAAATTTTAATTGATATTCTATTTTAACTTTTATCATATAAAAAATATACTTCTTGCTCTTATCCTTTAACACAATCGAATAATTTTGTATTTTTACTTGAATGTTAAATATAATAAATATAGAAATAAATTTTTATGAATATTATGGTGTGATCAGATATAAAAATGTTATTTGTAACAGTTTATATACTATACTGCCGTCTGTTTTTATAATTATTTTTGAATTTCTCATTTTTTTTCTAATATAAAATTGAAAATTGTAATAATAAATATAATTGTATATAATAAATAGAAGTATAAATAAATAAAATCTATTGATAATTGTATATAATAAATGAACTAAAACGAAAAGGACGTAGGTTACTTCTGCATTAAAATTGCTATTAAAAAAAAAAAAATTTATTGTAAAATGTAGAAAAAAATTAATCTGAAAATTGTGTAAAAAGATTTTATCAGAGAATTGACAAGTTTATTATGAAAATTTTACTTTTACCTTCTTTTTAACGTTTTACAAATCGTTACGTATTTTATAGATTAATCATACTGGACTATATGTTAAGCTTAAATTACAGGGAATAATTAATGTTGAATTATATTTTAGTTGTATTTATTAATATATATGTATATGAATCATATATAATTATACATGGTTTTAATTGTCACGATTATTTATTAATTCACGCATTGTACTTAATACTATATCTATTTGTATATGAGCATGTATAATTATATACAATAACTTTTAAAATTTTATAAAACTAATAGATATTCAGAACTTCGTAGTTAATTTTATATAAAGTTGAATAAATTAAGTTTTGAATCGTTCAACAAAATACAGCTGTAAAATTACAATCAACTAATCTTTAACATAATAATTATGACTGATCATATACAATTACACAATAAATCATTCTTAACTTTAAGTCTCATCATACAATTTCTTGATGCTCACTTCAGTCCATACGAGACGTGAACTACTTATTAAACATCTTTCATTCATTGTCACATGCATATCAGTTAGTTTATTACGATTATACCAATGTTGGGGAAGCCTCTTTACGTTTGAAGCGTTTCAAAATATCCGCTTCCAGACGTTCCTAAATGTTCGGGCCAACTTTGTTCTTGAGAAATGTCTTTGCATTTTTGACCCACTAGCATGTCTTCGGGGCACACACATTGCAGTTGCATTCTATACAGCGTCATTTGGCCAAGGGCAATTTTCGAATTTTCTTTGTCCATTGATTCTTGATAAGACTGATAATTTACTCCTCGACGCGATAAACAATTAATAGCGGCCGTTTCTCTTTCTTCGAGCGAAAGCGCTTTACCTATTTTTTGTTCAGATTCTCGTATACATTCCAAGTCTTTTGGCAAAAGAACAAATGGTATTGTCGACGCTGGAAGCCAATAAGTAGAAAAAATTAAATCTATAGAATTTTTTTTATCAATATTTAACGAAGGAAGCAATATTCCCGTTGGGGGTTGTCTTTGTATACCAAGCAGTTGTTCAAACTCCTTGGAATTTTGATTAACAGTATCTTCTCGTTTTGATCTAGTGAAATAATCTGCCTTAGCATGATTACTTTTATTTTGAATTTTTGTCCTTCTTCTTAAATCTCTTTTATATATTCTGGACTTTTTATGCCTTGCATAAAAGTCTTTCCCACTTTCATTTTGTTTAAAAGCAGTCGTCTTCTCTCCAACTTGACGTTTTCTTCTATCACCAAGAGCTTCAGCGTCTTTCATGTTGTCCACAAAGTCTATGTCAGGTATATTCATGTAATCAGAGCTGTCTTCAACATTACTGGATCTATTAAAAAGTAAAGCAGAATAATAATTATTTTGCTTGCTTTGTCCATTGGTGTAATCCATACTAGGGTCTAACTGATTTTCTACATCATTTGTGTCGTTGTTTATATACCTAGCATTATTTTTCTCGCTTCTCTGAAGTCGAATTTCATTTAATTGATGAGATCTTATCAGCTTTTCTTCTTCGTCGTCATACGCGTCATCGTAATTATCATCCGTTTGTACATTATTTTCTTTAGGCCTATTATTTTCCCATTTACTGTTTTTCCAGTCATCTTCGTTTAATTCATCCAGCGCTTTATCTAGGAAACTTTCACTTTGCGGTTCATCATCTGCATTATCATATTTTATAGTTTTTGTCCTTGGATAAAAATTTTCTATCTCTGGAAAATCTTCGCTTTCTGCATTTTTATAACTCACCTCACTTTTTGATTGGCTCGGAGAATTATCAGGAACTATTCCTTCCTGAACATCAGTTAAATCTGAGTGAGAATTAGCATAATCTTCAGCCTCCTTTCGAGGATCAATAGAATTATTAAATTCCAATTTCCTCCAGTCTTTTGAGTAATATAATGGTAATCCAGGAGGTGCAACATGTTGACTGAAAGCAAGCAAAGATGTTACAAGTGTACTATTGAATCGCAATTTGCACAAGTCAGCATCAGGATCAGGCTTTTTAATAAATTCGTATTCATCCTTTGCTCCTTCATTATTTAAACAGTTTGCAGACCAGTGCAAAAACCAATCATTTCCAAAACCATCAACTGTTACAGATAGACCTGACATTTGAGCACTTAAGCTATCCTCCATAGATGCTTCCAGCAGAGGTTTTCCTGTTTTACCATCTATTATTGTAGCTTTTGTATAGTAATATACAGGAAAACCTGGACCAATTTGATGTTTCACCATAAAATCTGGTATTCTATCATCATTATAATATCCAGGAACAGGAATACTAATAATTTCTGTATTAGGTAATGTATAATTCCAAATTTTCTTGAAAGTCAGACCATCAAATGCGATTATAGTAGAATTAAACATAGCAGCAATAATATCTTCTGTCCCATCAGAATTTACGTCAATTAAAAGAAGAGGTAATGAAACTCCTTTGTTTGCTCCATGGAAAAGCCGCTGCAGTTTCTATAAATTAATAATTTTATTACATGTATTATAAAATGAATGAATTAATTACTAAGAATTGTTTAATACAATTTATATATAGTAATTAAGTAAAATTTCTGGTTTTTTAAATATACTTAGAATATAATTATTTAATTGTATATTTTTATTATCTATTATTTAACTCATTTATAGCTACCTTTTTTATATTATTTATACAATTTTAATTTCATCTAAACGATTTTAAGAAAAATTCTAGAATAATTAAAAGACTAATGTGATTTAGCAATTGCCTATTAAAATGTTTATAGCTGATTAGAATTATCAGGACACATATAAGCATTGTAAATTTTTTATACTTTAGTTTTAAATAGAAACAAAAAAACTATATTAAAACTCGGCAGATAAGAAATCAAGTAACTTTAAATAAATTTATAAAATGATTTTCAAAATTTACCAATTTCTCTTTACACATATTAACAAATAATTTCTTATTATTAATTTTTTAGTCATTCAAATATTTCAGAAATGTATGTAATATATATTTAAAGTTTATTAAAACTTACAAATTCTCCTTGCAATAATTTTGAATGAGGTATAATGTAAAGACCTCCAGAGTTTTCTTGATTACGAGCAACGACTACAAAATAAGTTTCTCCATCTGGATGTACAAGAACTTGTGGTGCTACGAATAGCTTTTCTTTATCAGGGAATTGCATGCTGTTTAATTTATTTCCAGTTTTACCAGATACCAGTACAATTTCAGATCGTGTTCCATCCCATTGCCAAGTATGTGAAGCAACTACATCGCCAACTCCATCATTGTCAATGTCTGTTATATATCTTGCATCATAGATATCATAATATCTTTGCTCTGGAGGCATAGAGAGTTCTCTGTATGGCAATTCCCAAATTTTCTTTCCATCTTGACCATTGATTATATGAAGAATTCCACCACGGCCAGCAATTATGCAATCTTTTGTATTATCTCCTGTCACATCAAGGCCGCAATCAATCGAAAATATGGCATGAGTTGTCCAATATGTCCAAATTGTTTCTCCTGACTTGCCGTCTATAGCTAAAACACCTCCTAAGCATGGTGCATTTTGATGAAAGTACAGTGTACAAACATAATCAGGTATACTTTCTGCTTTATCAAGACCTGTTGTAAATAAATTTCGTTTTTAATTTGCAATAAATAGTTAAATTTATATTGTAGATGTGCAGCTGAAGGTTTTTAATTATTGTGAACAAATATTAATAAAAAAAAACTTATACAATAAAAATATTTCTAGATAATTAAAGTTGAATTTTTAAGAATAAATTTACTTAAAGATATTTGTGCAATACATAAGTACATTATAAAAATTTAAGATACAACATGCACGTAAAAGGATAATTTATTGTATTTATTTGACTTCATCTTTTATACGTATTTATAGTAGACAATCTTGAGTATGAATAAAATATTTATTATATCAAAAGCAAGATTTTGTTCAATTTAACGTGTATGGATTTTTCATTTTACACGCTGAATAAAGTTTTTTTTTATTATTATGTTACATATTTCAGTTGCACTCTAATATATATTATATGATAAATAAATATAAAGTAAAAAATAAAAATTCACCTTACAAACTCATATTTAAGGAAACAGAATAAAAACCAAACAAAATGCTGTAAAAAATAAACAAATGATAACATAATTACATAACTAAAAACATTAATGTTAAAAATTATTTGAAGTTATCTGCCAATACCTGTACTAAATCCTATTATTATGTCTTCCACACTATCTCCATTAACATCATTACTTCTTAATGGAGCTTCTGATGTAAGTTTAGGTAAAGTCCTCGTCCATTGGATTTTTGAATTCAAATATGTACAAGGTATAATATGTGACTTATCCAAAGTTTTATTAGCATTCGGAGAGAACCAATTTTTGAATATGTTCATAGAAATAGGAAATCTTGTAATAATAATTATACATAGTATAATTATGCCCAGAAGAATGACAAATCCTAATAAAGTGTAGCAAAACGGTGCAAAAAGTGTTTTGTATGGTACATGCGATGCTTCAGAGAAGTGTGTCTTGCACCTTCTACGAGGTGCCATAAGAGGCCTCTTGACTCTACGATCATCATCAATTTTTAGAATACCATTTTTACCATCACGAATAAATACTTCATCATCAACATCGCTCAATTCATCGTCATCAAAGCTGTCTCGAACAGATACACGAGGTAATTTGGGATATACTCCAGCCATCTGTAAATTATAATCTATTTTAAATATCTATTAATCATATCTGATTTGAAATTTAACATTCGTTTTAAAAAATATATCATTGTAAAACTGAATAAAATTTCAGTTCTTAGTAAAGTGCAGTAGACAGAACGCGATGTATTTTTGAATTTACTGTGTAATTCTTTACGTTTTGAATACTAATTTATTGAGTGTAGCAACGTATCACAATCGCAACTTTTCCTTCAGTGTATCAATACTATTTCGAAAATCCATTTGTCATAAAACACGAATGATGCGCACTATTTATCTTCCGCTTTCCTATACACTGCAGCTGCAATAAGAAATGAAGTGCGTATATTATACAGTTTAACACAATCTTAAAAATCCTATATACAGAAATATAAATGTATATACACCAGTCCAGCTGTGGTTGAGCTCCGGATTCCTTCAGTCGACTCTGAAATAGGGATGAAAACAACGAATATAGATGCTTATCGTTTATCTTCCTTGCTCTCTCGCCCAATCTCGGATCGGCATAGCATTTTTCTAAAAAATATGGCCAATAGAATCTTCGAATTTACCGATGAATAAACCAATCAATTCACCGATTTTAGCTGGCGCGAAACATTCAAACTAATAAGTTTCAATGCAACAACCTGGCAACTGTAAATTCTGAGGTATTTTATGAAAGCTAGACAAAGAAATAAAATTAAAGTAGATAGTAGCTAAGTCGCGATTCAGTGGAAGAAATAAAAATTTCTTCTCTTAGTGATCTATCTGAAGGCGTTACAGTGCTTCTTGATAAGAAAATGACAAAAGGATACAAAATAAAATACAATGAAAGAATAGTACTTGTATTGTAAAAAACAATGACTATTTGTTAAAATTCTAATGCGTTTTGATATTAAAATTTCACGCGGTATAGGGAAGCAATTAAAATATCAGCTGATATTAGCAAGTCAATAAAAATCCAAAAATATAATGATAAACATTTATTTATTTCTTACTTTTGACCGACTAATAGACTCGTTATGAGACAATTAAATAAATCAATACTATCACAGTATCCAAAACATTCAAATTATATAACGCGCATTTTAATACCATATATAAGAAATGCCGAGGGCGAAAAAATCGAAGACTGGGCGTTTCTCGGCCTGCGGCTGGGACGGGGTAGGGCGAGGTGCCTGTATCTGTGTGTGTGCGTGTGTGCGTGCGTGCGTGAGCGCGCGCGCATGCATTTGATTGCGTCGCGAATGAAATGCAAGCGCGCGTGGGCAGATATCACGTATAAGAGTGAGTGATAGTAGTAAACATATGGGTGGGCGAGGGGGAATGGGAGAGAGAGGGGGGGGGAGAGAGAGCGAGTGCCGGCGGAAGTCGGTTCTCTCCGTGTGCAAGAGGAAGATCGACAGCGTCGATAATACAATATCCCCGGGAATTGGTGGGTTCTGGCATCTGTGTGATGTACTAGCGCTACTCCATAACTCTGACATAGTGCGCTTTCGAAGTTTATGGGCAAACAATTAATATATTAAATGTGCAATTATGTGTAATTCCACATACACACACACACACATATGTATATATATATATATATATATATATATATATATATATATATATATATATATATATATACGTCAATATCTCAGCGATATATAACAACAGCAACAATAACAACGACCACAACGGCAGCAATAATAATAACAACAACAACAATAATAATAATAATAATAATAATAATAAACAGATGCGTGATTCTTCAGAGACAAAGATATACGTTATTATAATGGGAATAAGAGACTGATCGCAATAACGGCTTCTGTATGTGATATTATTATATATATTAGTCAATATAAAGCTCTAAAATCGCTTAACAAGCGTTCATAAAATGAAATTAATCAGGGCGGGCAGCACGGCGTGGGGGGAGGCTGCTGGAGACCAATGAATAATGTAATGTTTACGCGCACACACACCGCATATATATATATATATATATATATATATATATATATATATATATATATATACACATATACATATACACACACACTTATATTTATTATCACGACATGCTAGAAACCTCGATTTAAAAACGGTTTCGCAGTGTTTTTCCCTTCGATAATGTCAGTGGTCACAGTTTTTGATGTTCAGTTATAAATTTATGTAAATTATAATTTTTTGTTTATTATAAGTCTCTCCTTTTCTCGTCTTCTTCTTTTACTTCTTCCTTTTTTCGTCTTCTTCCGGTATACTTTTTATTATACTTTTATATGATATATCCGCCGCAATGATTTCGTAAATGTCTGACGAGGCACTTGAAAATAATTATCATTCGTATTATAAAATACATCACATTATAATATATATATATATTAATCATTATCTTTCATTACAAAATTTTACTTTAAATCATTCTAGATGCGATCCCACTGTATTACACAATGGTCACATAGTGAAGAATTAAATATAAATTATTGAATAATTGGAAAGATTTTTAACGATATAAAAATGTAAGCTACACAAGATCTATAATAGTAAAGTCGTGAAAAAAATTTTAAAATAATAAATATTTAAAGAAATGTAACAAGATATAACATACAGAGAATTATAATTATGAAAAATACATATAATGGATTAATGTATGTTTCATTATAATGGAATCTATATGAAAATTATAGCTGTATATATCCGTCAAATGAATTCTGAAAGTATTCTGAAAGAATTTTAAGAAAGATATAGAATCTTTTTCGAAGGATTTTCGTATCTTTTTAGAAGAAGCTTTCAAAGAAATCATTCTAAAATAACCCTTTTTTTTTGTTTTTATTTGAAAGACTTGTATCGTTTACTTCACTCTCGCTCTCCCACTTGTCCTATCAGAAATAATTCAAGTATTCTTTCAAAATACTTTCAATGAAAAACTTTTGGAGATCATACGAGGATCAGTTACAGAAATTAAAACAATTCTGCAAGGAAAAATGTCAATGCACCTTTTCCATATCTATTAGAGATTTGTTTTGGAAAGGTTTCTTGTATTCTCTCAAAAAGCTTTCATTGAAAGGATTCTAAAAGAAAATTGAAATTCTTTTTTTTAATAAAATTTCTGAAATAATACTAGAATTCTTCCAATTTATTTAGAAAGGTGAAATCATTCTAAAAGTATAGGGGAACCTTTTAAGGTAACTTGATCTAATCCTCAAGAAAAAAGTTGACGAATCTTTCAAAAATTATTTCAAATTTCCTTTTCAAAAGGATTCTCCTATCTTTTTGGAAAGCTTTCAACGAAATGATTGCGAAAGATTATTAGATTTTCTTCAAACACCTTTACTAAACTTTTTAACAATAGTTCTTGTTCATTATAAGTGAATCATTTTGGGAAGATTTTTGAAAGATTCCTTGCAAGCACTTGTCAATTATCAAAAGTGTTTTCATAAATCTTGTTCCAATTCCTTCAGAAACTCTTTACGACATCTTTCCTGATATTATTTTAAAAGTCTTTAAATTCTTCGAGAAAATTTTGCTTAAATTATTTTCTAGAAATAGTGCTCATAGTAAGGATTTTCTGGATGAGCAAATGTTCTTTCAAGAATCCATGTATAATCCTTTCATGCGATATTATTTGATGATATTATATCAGAAACCGTCCGTAAGTTCTTTCATATCGTGTTGCATATTTTACGAAACCGGATAAAGTTAAATTTGAATTTTGTCTCCCCTTAATAAGCATTTAATAGATGTAAGTTGAAACTTACACATTTCGCCCATCTCTGGCAAATTATGGATGCTATTCAAAAAAAAAATTTTCTCTTTGGAGGCAAACCATTCGACGATAATTTTCCAACTTCTTCAAAATTGGCAAAGCGCTATCAACAAGCGAGTATCCCATCGTTGCGAAAAGGTGATAGCCTGATCGGATGAGGTCTGAAGAAACTTTTCTGAAACTTTTTTGATGCACAATGATGTTCATCGTCGGTCAAATCGAAATCTCCATTTTTAAATTGACGAAACCATGTCTCACCTATTCTAATTACTGGAGCATGTTCACCATAAATTTCTACCAGCAACCGATACACTTTAGCTGCTTTTTTCTTTTGACGAACTAAGAAAAGTAATGAATGTCGCTAATGGGTTTAACTTGGAACAGCATCCTACATATTCACTGAGACAAACAACTATGATGCTATTACTTTAATGAAATGTTACTTGACTATTTTTAAAGTTTAATGTCAATAAAAAAAATTGACATATATTCCAAAATCATAGAAATATTTACACTAGTGCTAGTAACATATAACAGTGAAACTGGCGATTTTAAACTTACGCCCCTGATAAAGTGGAAATTTAAAATCTCGAGGAAATAGAGTATAATTTTGATAAAAATCCTTTTAATTTATTTCAGTTTTGTTTATTTTTATGTAGATCTAATTGAAGTACACGGGATGTCGATAATAAAAATATCCATACAATGATCACTTGTTTCGCTCACATGTGTCTAACATTATCTGTTGAAGCGACGTGCGCAAACTTTGTCTATTCATGATTTTTTTTGCGTACGTAAACCCCTTTTTGGAATACTAGTGAAGAGCTTGCACAAAGTGCTTGAGTGCTGTCTACATATGATTTCTACATACATAACAAGCATCAAGAGGAAAGTTTTGCGTACACCGTACAAAACAATTTCAACGAATTTTCAAGAATTTAATCCAGAGGCGTCGAAAGGTATCTGGTAGCTCTGGTAATACTACATATAGCTAGATTGAGTATACGGAAAATCAGATAGAAAAACCTATAGGAAAAACTGTAAATAGAAAACCTAAATTTAAAATTCCCAAGCTAAGCTTTTTGAGGAAATGTAATTTTCTCATCTTATAGACTTATTTTGTCATAAATATTTTACGATGTGAAGATTTTAGTATTGATAAAGAAGAAACTTTCAGGAAATTATTAATTTTTATAATTTAAAGACGTATGAAATCTTCAAAAAAATTAGAATTAAAAATTTGAAGTTTCTAAATTTGAATTAAAAAATTCATGTATGGAAGGAGGCTGTAAAGAATCACAGTTGATAAATAAAGAAGCAACGTACGAGCTGCAAATTCGCACAATAACTTAACCGGCGCAACTATGTATATACACGCAATACACATTATATCAATTGAGCAGAAAGCGCAGGCGTGATATAAGAATTCTCTTTCTCTCTCTCCCTCTTTCTCTTTCATGGAGGGCTCTTGAATTTAAAAGACCGTATAACGCGCGCAAACAAGATCGCGCGATTAATTCGCGCGCGAGCCGACGTAATGCGACTCAAGCAGAAGCTGAGTACGAATGCACATCGGCAGGCAGATGCCTGGTCTCCGTGGCTCAAGTGCCTGTAAAGCTGAAGCACTGCGACTCGATCGCACGATGTGCGAAAGCTCGTTGGTGTTATTATTGTCTTTACGCTTGTGCATGTACGGACATGCACAGACAGGATGTTCCAAGAAAAAAGTCACCACCTGTAAATTTCAGAATCTTAGCATTTGAAAAAAGTGTTAAGACATAAATTATAGGTTTTTGAGGGGTGAATGGACAGCGACCTTGTATTTGACATTGCCTTTAAGGTTATTTTAACGTGGATTTGATTTGATTTTATAGTATACCGTATTTTTGATCCCAGGGATGGAAACCATAAAAATTTTATGCCGAAATACAATCTTAAACTTAGCTTGGAACTTAACACCCAGCCACTTAACGGAAAATTAATTTCATTTAACCAGTTAAGGTGGGAAAACATAATTACCTACCTAGTTAAGGCAGGATAAAATAGCCACCCTGATTCTTCAGGGAAGGTTCAATACATCTGGGCATTTGATATTAGAGCAAAGAATTACCTAACTAATTAAAGCGAGATAGAATAATCATTCAGCCATCTGAGGTAAGATAAAATAATCACCTAACCACTGAAAACAAGATGAAAGACAAGATAAAATAGTTATCTAGCCGCATTTAAGACAGTGTTATGTTTATTTGGTCAATTAAGTTAAGATAAAATAAGCATCTAACCACTTAAGACAAGATAAAATAGTCACCTAATCAGGTAATAAACGGTTACATTCATTCGTGGTCATTTATTTAAATATGTTGGTATGTTCATCCAAGAACTTTTACATAAAAGTTTTTAAAGCATGCAATCATTATTCTAATTTATACCAATACCTGTACGAAATATTAAAGTAAGCTGTCGCCATATTAGCTTTCGAAGTTGGTAGTTTTTAAAAACAAAATGTTTTTAAGAGTTCTCGAGATTAAAAATTATAGTAATGTTTCCTGGGACCTCAACAACCACTCTAAGAAAAGCTGATTCGTTTCTTTTGAAATAATACACTGTAATCTGCTGTACTTAACTTTCGCATTATCGGCAGGTTGCGTTTCAAGATCCTTTGTTATTCCTACTATTTTATTTTTTCAGATCGGTACAGTATTGATTTCGGTAGCCACTACTAATTAGGTAGCAATACACTACTGTGCTATCATTAGCACATACTTCCATCTCAATATCTACTTTACGGACATTGATGAAATATTTCACAATTCTAGCATAATGCAAAGCTGCACGATCTTGCGACAACCACATTCTTTCTCTGGTGCAATGTCTTGGAGTAAATTATTAAGCTCAACTCTTATTAAATTTAAATATTTTTTACCTGTTACCCTGTCTTCGAAGAGACGAGGCCCCACTATGAACAACCGTTGATAATTCCCTTGATTACTCCCTTCTGCTATTCCCCAATTATATCTATTCGAGTAGCTGATACACATCGTTAAATAAAGCACATAATTGACGAAATTCGGATCATTTAAAAATTTTCGTGTAATCCAACAGACAGAGTACAACCCTTGGCTGATGATAAGATTAATTGAAGCTTAATTTAGTATTACACAGAAGAAATGATTTTTTTAAATAGCTATCTATCAGTAGATCTTGAAACGAAAAGTATTTTTTTCACGTACACTTAAAAGAATAATATTATACCTAAGAGTGGGAATGACTGAGAATTATCGTCATGTATTTTTTAATAAAGACCTTCTTTTTCGCACTATATAATCAGGATGTTTCTGTCTTCCAGGAAATCATTGTTGATCTAGCCCTGTTGTAGGCTGCAATAATTTCGATCATTTTTCTGACCTATGCTTAAAAGAATGTCAGCTATTACATTAAGCTGTAAGCAACTGCACAAATAACTTGTATAATTTTAGACAAAATAAAAAGTAAAATGTTAATTGAACTATAGTAATTCAAGTTGAATACGAATCTCAGAAATTAAACCTTAATATATGTAAGTTTAATAATTGAAAAACAATTGAAGAATTTAAATTATGAAAATAAAAGTTTTCTAAAAGTTTGTATTATCTTTAAGAATTTATCTGTACATTTAATATATGTCAGCGCTTAATGAAAAAAATATGTATACAATCTGAATGACAATTTAAGAAATGTTTAAAAAAAATTGATAACAACATGTAATAAATAACAATTCGGAAACTGTGATTCTGCACAATGTTGATAGAAAGTTATCGTGAAGGTTAAGCTTAAGGTTCAAAGTTCAAAATTGTATTCAGACATAAAATATTCCATTATGTATATTTCCGGCCTCAAAAGCAAGAGGAACCATTTCAATAAAATTCACTTGGCATTTAAATGACCTTCATGATAAAGGTTATTGTAAAGCTTATGGTCGCATTTGGGCATAAAATTTTTAAAAAAAATTTACAAAAAAATTATTTAAAAACACGATCTGATCGAGTAATTCTGAAGCCAGTTATAGATTCAGCTCATAAAAACATGATAGTTACGTTTCGGTAACGTACCTTTATTAGATGGGGTATTAATATATTACCATTTTTACCATTTTTTTTAACGATTATGTCTTATTATTTTTGATACAGTTTCAAATAAATTCGGAAACTTTTGAGATACTTCTATGTTATAAACAGGTTTCTCCATAACTTTTTTGATATTACTCTTCAGAATATATTAATTACTTTCAAAGTATTGCGTTTTAAAAAATTATAAATTTTAAGGGAAAGGCGAAGAACTCAATGGCCCTAAATGAAATGGCTTCACCGCAACGCATCGTATTTATCAAGTTTCGGGCCGTATTTTCTTTTTATACAAGTTAAAGTGATACCGATTTTTTGTTTTGATGACAGCTACTTCGATCAATAACAGTCTTGTCGCGTCATTATTCCTTATAAAAATGGATTAATCGAGAAAAATATGCTTCGTTTTATGACGCGTCCGATGCCCAATTGTGTATTGGCTTGCGTCAGATTTTATTCATCACCTCGCGTTTCATTTTGCAACTTTCGCCGCGACTTTTCATTTTGAACAAAGGTTTCTCAACAGTATATTTTCATCCACAATGCTTCAACATTGCTTAATTGAGCACAATTTTCTTCGTATTACGACCGTCATTTTTTACTCCGGCATCCCCTTAATGCAACTAGGAAAAAAAAAATACAAAAATTTGACCCTCTGTAACTTAATGGAAATTGATGGAAAAAAGAAGATCATTGGCTAATAAAGAGCGCGATATGAGCGATTTAAACACATAAACGGGTGTACTGAGTACATAGTAGCGCAATATATGTATATATATGTATGGAACCCTGATGAAGAGGGAGAGGGAGGAGAGAGTGTGTGGCATGGAGAGAGGGAAGAGGAGCCAGAGAGGGAGAGAGAGAGAGAGAGAGAGAGAGAGATGCTCTCATACTCGACTCATACTACTGCCTCGCACGCGTCCGTCAGGGAGAAGACGACGGCAGTAGGTTGCTCACCGACGCGCCGCTTGGAGAACAACGCGATAATACGGACCATATATAAACGACCGTATACGTAATTATAATATATATATATATATATATATATATATATATATATATATATATATATAATATATCCGCGACAAATAAAACCGTGTGACTATCGTCGATATCGAGCGCGTGCACTCTCTCTCACTCCTCCGCTGTACTTTTCCCTCCGAACAATATTCTGCTCCCCTCTCGACGTTTACATACATACTCGCTCATTTATTAAGATAACGCTCTCTGAGCTTTTCATTATATCCCCGCGCTTAATAAATAAATAAACATCTACATATATACAGATATAATCTCGGGCGAGCGCGGCGCACGGTTCTCGTCTCTCGGTCGTCCGGCGCGCGTCCGTCAGCGGGGCATTAAAGAGCGGCGACTGCGGCCGCGCGCCTCGCGCATCATTTATCCGCACCGCGCATACGCACGATAAATCCACTTTCGGCTTGATAATACGCGCGCGCCGCTGAGTTTCGCGCGTCTCGATTGCGTAACGTTGGCTTAGCCCTGGCGGCCGCCGGTGTGCCCTTATAAATATTGTGCACGTAAACGGGACCAGACCCTTCCCCCCCCCCCAACCCGCGCTAATCGCACTCGTCATTCTTCCATCGGGATAGATAAGAAATTTGAGAAAAGGAGTTGGCTCTGCGGGTTTGTGCACGAACGCGCGCGCACGCACGCACACACACACACACACACACACTTGCATTCACCCCCGCGCGCGCGCTCGTATACAGCCGAGGAGGACGCGGCTTATTCGCGAGAGGTGCGCGTATAGTATATATATATATATATATATATATATATATATATATATATATATATATATATAAGTAGCATATAATATATATATACACACAGACGATCTTCCCGGAGTGAATCGCGAGGTGCGTGCCTGGCTGCCAGGAGCTCTGTTCGTCGGCTATTATGACGCCCTTGCCTTGATCTCGTCGACCTTAGTCCACACTGTCTATATAGTAAAGCTCGCAGCATGGGGCGACCGTCGATGCTGCGCCTCGTCGTCGTCGCCGTCGTCCTTATCGTCGCGACGTCGGCGATCGCCTCCACGCCCGGCGGTTCAGGTGCTGGCGTCGCTGGGCCGAGTAGCAACAGGTATATACCTCATTCCCAACCCCGTCCCCCGATCGTTCCGCGCGCCCGTTTTTTTGACTTCCTTTTTCATGGATCGGTTCGCAAGCTCTGATCGGTGAAAAGCTCCGCCTCGGGAGCCGCGAGCGACGAAGAGTTCATTTGTCTTTTATAGTATTATTTTAATATATATATATATATATATATATATATATATATATATATATATATATATATGTCAATCGAGTCTAGCTTATGAGATGGAAGATTGTTTTAAGATCTAAAAATTTATTAGTTACATATCAAATTTCGGTGTATATAAATGACGGCGTATCATTTATTTTACGATTAAATTGTATTTATTGCGCATAAATTTAAAATAGTCCAGCTATTTTTCGCCAAATTCGATAAAAAAATAAAATTCTAGCAACTGATTTACTGTTCTTGAGATCAAATGAAAGATGAATCGTTTTGCAAAGCTTAAAAATAACCTCCTGTCATTATAAATCACTATAAAATGAAGTCCAGAAGTTTCAAAGGCGCGTTGAATATCTAACCGTATGCATCAGTGAGAAATTACAGAAAACTTAATATTCAATTCAATACCTGAAATAATGACGTTGAATTTTGTGCCACTTTTCGTTAGTGACTTGTCCACGAGCCCTTTTCCGTATTGGAAAATCGCGTTTTTGCTTGGCATATTTAAATTGCGATCGAAAAGTACTTGAAAATACCGGCGGAATTTTAGTCATTAATTTGGTAAATTTGGTTATTAAATAAAAATTTATTTATTGAATTGCAAAAAGACAATGCTGATATTATGAAATATAATTCTTATTATTTATAATAACGATATAACCCAGTATTACTTTATCAGTAAGTTTTAATATATATATATATATATATTTTTTTTTTAATCAAATTTTTTTACCACTGATCTGTATTGATTTAATGGGAGAAAGAAATTATCTTGGAAAATAAAAAATAATCGTCTAAAAGAATGTGGAGCCCGGCTGTTGTTTTTTATCATGTAAAGCTCACGCTTTGAGAAATAATTTCAGGCAAGAGAGTACGGTGTAAAAAACATCAATGCTGATCCCCCCCCCTTTCGAAAGTTAAAAGTTTCCTAGATTTGATCATATGTATTATATCGCTAATGCTTTATCTTTGAATTGAAAGATTTTAGAAATGATTGAGAAAAGAATAACGCGCGCACGCAGACACACGCGCACACACACACACACACACACGCATCCTTTAATATCAGAAGGTTTTGAGTACAAGCGTATAGAGCAGCAGGAGTCCCACTTCAAATTAGCTCTTTTATAAAATATTACACTTTTGAAATTATAGAATAGTATCATATAGTACATTTAATTTATAAATAAAAAATACTCAATTTCTTAATATTACTCACGTAAATGTATGTATAATAAATTCTAATCATTTTTGTTGTAAAATTATCCTATAATATATATATATATAGCTTTAATTCCCAATTAATTTTTACAAAATTTGCCAGACTTTGAAATTACACGTGAGTTCACTTATATTCGTTTTCTATGTCGCACGATGTACACTTCATTACAATTGGGAAATTATTTACTTTCTTGTCAACCATATCTATATGTTTTATTTTTGAATCTATATTTGATATATTTTTATACAATTTTCTTTAAATTACTAAAGCCATGATTAATCAGTACCTGAAGGGATGCTTAATATGTAACGGGGTTAAAAAAAAAAACAAATCTACAATTTCCTTTTACTCGAGACGTTTTTAAAGTCCTTGTTTTGAAAAAAAAAAAAACATATCTTCGTATACGCCCCCATAAACGTCCAGCTCTAAATCCACGGAATTCCGTACGTATTTCGAATCGACATAGGCATATAATCGGATTTACCGCAGCGACTCCGTGTACAGCGATAATATGGACTCGGATGTATGATTGGCGTGGAATTTAAAAATTATGCTTCATTAACCTCGTGCGCCGAGCTCTCTGTATACAAGATTAATTGATCCAGCGCGGGATTAATGAAGCGCAATAAACGGGTCGGGCATCTTCGACTTGTGCAATCGTTCTCTCGGTGAACCCGGAACACACAAGTTTTATACTTGTACATACACGACATATATATATATATATATATATATATATATATATATATATATATATATATAAAATAAGACTCGTTCGTAGAAACAAAAAAAAAAAAATTATTTCATTATTTAAAAGCATTTGAAAGAATATCTTGGAAGTCGGAGATGCTGCGGTTATATAAATAAAAAGCCATGAATCATACAGCATTATTACTACACATAACAATAACATGTTTAATTGTTTAACATTAAAAGGCAAGCAGCCGCTACTAAGTTTTGCCAGTTGGTACATAAAGCTTAATACTTCGTGTGCGCGTCGATCATTAAATATGTTCATTGTTATTTCAATCATAGTGAAATATGGACAGTAAAATTAGAATTATAAACAAATATCAAGCTGTGATTTTTTTTTTTAGTGCATTTAAAAAAGTACAATCGGCAAAAAGCGAAGATCAGCCATAAAGATGGCGATCGTTATTCTATTAATAATCCAACTTTAGAGGTTTAACTCGGCGTAATTTTAAAATATTATATAATTAATGTCTTTCATTCTTTACATTTGCACAATGTGTGTATAACAGTGCCGGACTTAGGGATAGGCAGATGAGGCACTGCTTATAGGCGCCCATCAAAGAGCATTTGTTAAATTATTTTTTTGATACTAACAAGGTCAAAAGTTAAGTTTTATTTACAAAGAAATAAGGTTTCTTAGATCGGGTCCGAGTAAAATTATAGTGTACGTCACGATTCGCTCGATTATACGAAAAGGAAAGCTATAATGCAATTTATTAATCTAAAAACATCGATTATAATGCTAGGATCCCGTAATTGATACGATTGTGACGTCGTTGAGAGAAAGAATTACTGCCTACGAAAAATCAGATCGTCTTATTCGGGCTCTTAAAGAAAGCTCCCTTATTTGATCCGCTCATAAAGTCGGAAAGCATTGATTAAAAAATCATCGAGCTTTGAATGAGGCTCGTTTCAATGGAAAATCCGAAACGCAATTTGTGCATTTTGAGATATTTATATAATAAAATCCTTCAATATTAATAATGAAAAGAAACCAAGTTAGAAACAATGCTCAAATAAATTTTGATAAGTTGGAGCTACGGAATATTTTTTCGTATTATAATCGTCATTACAATTATATTTTCAGGAAAATTTTATAAGCGTAAAGTTGAAAATTTACCATTAATCTAGAAAAATTTATTAGAAACTATGGTAATTTTTTAGATTTTTATAAACCGTGATCAAATTACTGGACAGTACTATAAATTTATTAGAAAATTGTTCTCCGGGCATTGAGAACGACTTATTAAGAAATATTTTTTAAATATTCACATTATTAAAAAAACTCTCTAAAATTACTCACTTAGCGTACTTTTTAAAAAAAATCGTACAATTATAAATAAAGAAGTATAATTATGTTAGAATGCCAATCCAGTAGTTATTATGATTAATTAGTAGTTATATTAATTTTTGATACTATTTAATTTGATATTATCAAATTAGAACTTTATTTCAAATTTTAAATAAAAATCGAATCCTTACATAGGCCCTCGCCAAAATCTGTCTAGTGCATCATCGCAGCTTATTAGTCCGACACTGAATTTAGATAACTGACATTTCAAAATTTTGTCCATTATTCTTTAAAAAACTCTCGAAGAGATATTTCTGAAAACACATACACCCACACACACACACTCTTATTATTATGCTACAGAAAAAAAACATTTAAAAAAATCTTTGTTATAAAATAATACGTTATTAAAAATATTCATATATATATATATATATATATATATATATATATATATATATATACATAATACTCGTACATTAAAAATATTCATATATCTTTGACTTGTATTTTTGAATGCATTTTTTTAAATACCTGCATTTCGAGAAAAAATATCAGAAGCTTTGTGACTTTTAAAACAATACAATAATGATTATAATCGAAACATTCTCTTTATCGACCTCTCATTCCATTACTGTGTAGCGTCGAAACATACACCGAATATATATATATATATATACACATGGATTAAGACGATTAATTTTTCCAACCCCCGTTGTACCTTTCTGTTCAATACGACGGGCCGCTCGAAGGAACCGGGGCTACATCTTCACCGCGCCGAAGAGGCTGATCGCGGGCGAGGCCGAGAACGTCTGCCTGTCCCTGCACAATCTGGAGCCGCCCGTGCACGTGAGCGTCGATCTCCTGGCCTCCAGGAGCCAGCCCGTCGGCGTCGCCGCGCCGACCACCAAGCCCGAGGACGATCTGCTCGGCAGCGTCAAGACGACCCTCAAGTCCGGTTAGTTTTTACTTCTGTGAAACTCCCTTCCTCGTTTTTCACACACTCTCTCTCTCTCTCTCTCTCTCACACACACACACACCCACACTCACACCCACACGTATCCATAAATTATCATCCGAGCGCTGTCGTATATGTATATCGATCGCTCGGGGGTGAGTGTAACGATATATCGACGCCCCCTCCCACGGCGTAGATTGTATATCACGTTTCAAATTTTCCGATCGAAAACTAGGAGGTTTTGTATTTTTTTTTTTTTTTTTTTTTTTTGCGTACAAAAGAAGACCGGTAGGGACCGATCAGCTTTCATCGAAAACTAATTGCATCTGTTGTATTATGAAGAAGAAGATACGTACGTAAATCTTAACTTTGCTTCAAAACATTAATTATCGACAATATAAGATTTCTTTAGCGCTAATTAGACTCAGGCCCGAATCTAGGGGGAAAAGGGAACTATGGGAGTGTACAGTCCCGGGTCTCGTGAATCCAGAAGATCTCGTCAGTGGTAAAACTCGGTTTCCC
Organism: Sycobia sp. Sy_11; assembly: GCA_018907035.1. Taxonomy (NCBI): domain Eukaryota; kingdom Metazoa; phylum Arthropoda; class Insecta; order Hymenoptera; family Epichrysomallidae; genus Sycobia; species Sycobia sp. Sy_11. The sequence goes on along the minus strand of JACCIC010000039.1, from coordinate 2,414,451 downwards.
GAAAACTCTTTTTTTTTTTAAAGCATCGTTATTTTATTTGGAAGCATAATGTGCCTTTTTTATAATAAATAATTTTCTCGCGCCAAATTTAATTCGTTACCTTCTCTTTTTTTAATGCTGCATTTTATTAAATGAACTGAAGCGTAATAAATATTTTTATATCTATCATAGAAAAATCAAGTGCAAAAGATTTTTAATTTTGCAAAAATTTAATTTTTAATTTTTAAAAATTTTTTTAATATTGGTCTAAAAATCTAGTTGGAAATCAAAAAAGTTAATATTAGTGTATAATATATCGTCAGACATAAAGTAGAATATCAAATATAATATTTATGTAGCCTATCGATTATTTTTAACGATTCCAATAGTGAATTACTAATTTAAACGATCGTTTTACGCTTTATGAAGAATGAAAAACATGTAACGATCAAGTATGTTACACAGTCGTTTATCTTCTTTAACGCTATTAGTCGTCGAACAAGATTTATGGAAATTACTTAATTCAAGAATTCGCCGACGGCGAATGTAGAAAGCATTTTTTTATCAACAATTTATTAGAAAAATTATAAAAATATTATAAAAACTACTGATAAAAGTTATTATTAAATAAATTTCACCTTTATTAAATGTATAATCAGGTATATTATACGTCAGATCTAAAGAGAAGAGACCTCGGGCTAGTTCGGCCCTTATTAGACCGATGGAAATTTGTTGATGCAGGCGGCAAGCGAAATCCCGTAATAATGGATCCAAACTCCAATGCTCAACGAAATAGATTGCAACTACGATTTGGAATGGAGGCGATTACCACCTAAAAAACTTTTCAGTTCGAATCGTCTCTCGTTAAAAATCTCGATCGGGAACTTTATCGTTAAAAATTAGAGCTTGAATCATTGCCGTTTAAAACGTTAATTTAGCTTTTTTATTTGTTAAACATCGATTTTGTTATCGTATCGTTTCAATTTTTCCATTCGATTCAGTGTTATTTTCGTATTGTTAACATCAAAGGATTTTATTATAGTTTTCTGCGCGTTATACGTTAGGCTTCGGTTGCACGCGTTTCTTTTCTTATATTCAAAGTTGAATTACAGTTAAAGTATAATACCGTAGCTATATCACACTAAACAGGATGAGTATAATGCCCTCGATAATGACCGTGAACGAGATGACGACGAGGGAATGGAAAAAATAGTCAAACGTTTATATAGGTATAAGATACAAAAGCCATAGGCCGATGATCGCAGATATTAGGTACTCGATGTGTGCAAAATCGACATAGAGAAAGAGAGAGAGAGAGAGAGAGAGAGAGAGAGAGAGAGAGAGCGCGAGATACACACACTCACACACACACACACGCACAGAGATGGATAGATCATGATGATGCTGATCGCGCGGCAAATTGAAATTGCCCTGACATCCGGCGGGGAGCCTCTGTATCCTGGGTGATTGAAAGGCTTCGTGCTCCTAGCGCGTACACTAATATACCGAATCACAAACTACAATACATATAACGGACGCCCACAATTGCCCGCTGCCTCAGCCATTCCATCTGCCTCTGTCAAATTCGACGAACGAGAGTGTGTGATTCAATCGGTCGTATTACAAACTATCCGCGCACTTGTTTCTAACTATATATATATATATATATATATATATATATATATATATATATATGTATGTATATATACGGTTAGCCGAAGGCTATATACGCGTGCATTACGCTCTATTGTTACAAGGTTGGACGATCGGGTCGCCGACCTTCGACTTATCCGTGGAAATTAAATAATCGATTCATCCTTTTATACATACACGTATTGATGATCGCTATCGTGTGTGGATAATTATAGACACTGATCTGTTACACGTTTCAATAGATATTAGATTCTATTTCATTAAATAAGGTAATTTATCCTAAGACAAAAGCGTGCGTGCGCGCTTGTGCGTATGTGTGTGGGTTCATAAATCTTTTGCAACTAATTCAGTCGGTTTTATTGAGAATTTAATAAATAATTGTGCGTTAGGCATAGAGACGTGCCTGGAGCTGCGCGTATCGAGCAGCACGAAATACACGATTGGAAAATTGAGACTGCGGCTGAAATTCGACAAATATCCGGATTACGTCGTCGACGTCGAGAAAAGGGTTTTCATCGAGCACGACGCATTAGTGACTTTTGTAGAGACAGATAAGGCAATTTACAAACCTGGCCAAGACGTCAACATACGAGTTCTCACTCTCAAACACGATCTTAAGCCCTGGATAAAGCCGGTTGGTTGTTCTTTTTTTCTTAATCCATATTATATACAGTTTTTATTACCGCATATACATTTCGAAAACAATTTTGCTTTCAAACAAGACAGCATAACTTTACCGCTCTAAGTAGGAATAAGCCAGAATTTAAGCTTCTTGTTTAGTTTTATTAACTGTGTTTATGCATTCTATTAGATACTATTACTTTCAACCATCTGTATATGTGTATTTTTTCACAAAAAATTTCATGTTAAGATACCCAAAGTATGGATAGAAAATCCATTCGAGGTAAGAGTCGCCCAATGGACGAACGTCACCGCAGAAAATGGAATGGCCCAATTGATGCTACCTTTATCACCAGAACCAAGCTTCGTATGTATATGAATAATGGACATGTTATATTGTGTGCTTTAATTTATAAAAGTTGTTCCAAATCTTCGATTTTTTCCAGGGGATCTGGAGGATCAAAGTGGAAAAATCGAGACCACAATTGGTTCATACGTCTACATTCGAAGTTAGAAAGTACGTACTGCCTCGCTTTCAAATTACAATAGGAGCTCCGCCCTACCTGCTTGCCGATGCCAAAGATGCCACTTGGAAAATATGCGTTAGGTTTGCAATACAATATAACTGTTTATACACATCTTTCCCCTTAAACGTATAATCATTATCTAGCATTAACTTCCATATTATAATTGATAGATGGTAAGAGTGTAATCGATAAAATTAAAAATGTCTGCGTATAAATTCAATAACTGTGCAGATACAGCTACGGCGAGCCCGTGAAAGGAACGCTTCTGTTGAGCCTCAGGCCGCAGACGCCGGTCTGGAAGAGAAAGCAAACGATCGCTGAAATTAACTACGAGGAGAAGGTTAAGCGTCCGAAAGATCGGATTAAGCAAATTGAATTGAAAATAATAATTTATTTCCTCGGCAGCTCGACGCCACGCTCGACGGATGCATGAATTATACGGTGAGCGCTCAAGTTCTCGGGCTCCCTCATTGGAAGGTCGCGCCCAACAATGTCGTCTTGCTGGCGAATTTCACCGAGGCGAAGAGCGGCGTCGTCGAGACAGCCACGAGTCGAACCCTCGTGACGCATCAACCGCTCAAGCTCGAATTTACACCGCACACCCCGAAACACTTCAAACCTGGCCTACCTTACCACGGGAAGGTCTGCTTCGATAGCGTATTAAATCGACTTTAAGCTACGCTTAACGAATTGCCGGCCGAATGACTTGCGATTAATTCGTTTCAGCTGCGCGTTCTGAAGCCCGACGCGTCCAGTCCGGCACCCAATGAAAACATACAATTGTGCCTGAGAGTACGGCGTAAGGACGAGTGGCAGCGATCTGTAGTGGAGTGTCGCAATTTCACGTCCTCGAATACCGATGGCTTTTTGGATTTCATTATCCCGCCTCAGCATAAAGACATCGTTCTTCTTAGTTTCGTAGCCACGGCAGTTGATTATCCCACCAAGTATTATTCCCCCGACAAACGATGGCGGGTAAGACAAATTTTAGTATAATCTTTCAGACAAGACTACACGTTTAGATTATATAGGATCTAATGGAAAATCATCGTAAGGTTTTCATCGATCAGCCGTCGGCCTATATCGACGTAGAACCATGGTATTCGCCGTCCTCGAGCTACTTGTCGGTGGCGCGCGGCTATCAGCCAATCGTCTGCGGCGACAAGTATTCCTTCAATGTCATGTACACGAGCGGCAGCAGCAGCTCCGCCGAAGACAGCGAGCCTATAACTTTTCACTACTCCATCAATTCTAAGGGTGATCTTTTGGTCTTCGGCCACGTCAAGTACAAGCCACGCAAAGACACGCTTCTCAATTACTCCGAATTTCGTAATGTCCTTGGTGCTTCTAATCAGACAGGATCTGACAATTCTGCTCCGACAATTCACAGGTAAGGGGAGCTAAGTGTTATCTGAATATAAGCAAAGCCAAATCTTGGTTATATTTTTAAAGCTTTAATAATGTTGTAATGCTCAACGACGTCAACTATTCAATTCTAGCAAAGAGAATGGATCACAGATTTTACTGAAATTAATTCATCATCATTCTTGATTTGCAAGTAGATGATTCCCTCAACGCTCAAAATTTTTTTAATATGAATTTTACATATACGTGCATATTCCCGAATAGTGTGTAACACCTTTGATACATTCGGATAACTATATGACCTACATTTACGATGATATCAATACAAAGTATATTTAATAAATGAAACATTCTTTAAATAACAAAAACATTAGATAAAAATAATGTTCACTCTGTAATTAACGCTGGACTGCACCAAGCATGAGTATTATATTAAATAGTGGCGTGGGAATTAATGTTTATTAATGAATCAATATTATATATCATCTAATCTTAATTGAGTTTTGTTATATTCGCAATTTCCTATATTCAATATTAACTGCATGAGTATAATGTAAAATCCGAAGTCAGGCAAAGACATAAAAAAGAATGGCTGCAGTGATATGCTGTTGGAAAAGTGTGGATGCATAACATTATAGTTAGCATTAGCTAATTATGGAATTACCTATTTGTATATCAAGAATTAATATCTATTAATTTCAATAAAAACCATTCTCCACTTAATTGCGTGACATTGTCAATTCGTGCTAAAGATTTCTGTTTGATATAGAAGATCGAAATTGTCGGTCTAATCATCGACAGTAGTACGAACATTCTATTCAAACACTTGTTCTTGGGACCTGTGTAGATTTCCGCTGAGCGTAAAAATCACGGCGAGCATGGCACCGATCTCGGAATTGCTGCTTTACTACGTGCGCACGGACGGCGAAGTGGTCACCACGAGCCACAGCATCGAGGTCGGCCAGTGCTTCGAGAACAAGGTGAAAACGGTCTGGCACGAGGAGAAACAGGCGCCGGGCACGCTGGCGCGCTTCCACGTCGAGGCGGCGCCCTGGTCGCTGTGCGGCGTCTCCGCGGTCGACAAGTCCACGAGGTTCCTGGCCCCGAAGACTCCGCCCCAGCCGGGACACAGTGGCGGCCCGCCGGAGCCCAATCTCGTCGATCCCGAGAGCTCGTTCGCCCGACTGAAGCCCTTCCATCTGCCCGCCGACAGTCTGCCCGTTCAGAGCACCTGGGCCCACTGCGACAGTAAGCGGCTGATTAAACTTCGATTTCATTTATCATACAGACTTTGTTATTCTCGATGATATGCACGTATATGAATGGATTGTCGTATTCGTTGCAGAGTCACAATTGCCAGTGGAATCCACGGACGAGTCCGATGCTCCCGAGGAGGAAATTGACCATCTGCCGAGACCCGCCGCAGCAGTCGTGCCTAGGGCAATGTCACGGAGAAAGAGGCATTCTGTAACGTATAATGCCGCGTCCAACTTTGTGGATGCCATTCAAGCATTTGACGTAAGTTTGCTCCAATTATAGTGTTAGAATAGTAAATTATTGGTTTGATCAATCGGTATATTTGGTTTGTTCAATAATTAAGATTGTGAGAAAATATTCTTACCGTATAGCACTAAACTCACTTTGTGTATTGGAAATAGTTTGAGTAAATTAAATTAACGTATATAATTAGCTATTTTAAATATTTCTTTTATTAGTTATAATAATTAAGACGCTTTAGATTCCCGTAGATAATACATTAGTAATGTCGTATGGAATGTGAAATTTTCATTGGATGTATTAAAATTATTCTAGAATTATCAATCATTCTGATATGTTACTCGAAAAACATTTTAGTGGAAAATAATTAAATATAAATAACTTAATTTAAGAAATTATTTTAGCTAATATATTATATTATAAAGACTGTAAGACCGATAAGAATATTTATTAATTTAATTTAGAACAGTCGACATAAGTACAATTTTTAATTCTAAATATAAATAAGTTTCATAGATGAAAAATAAATTTAGCAGTTCGTAGATTCATAATAAATGTATTCGTCATATTATCAACTACATCAATCATTTTCAACTAATCAAGTGTTGTTATTTTGTTCCTATATTTTTTAGTAAAAATGATTCTCTTAATTCTTTAAATATTATAATTCCTTATAGAACATTTACTACTGGCGACAGGTACATAAATGGCGAACTATTGTCAATTTCTGACTGTGTGAGGAAGATCAAAAGGCAGATTAAGGGATCTCTCTGTATCTCTCTCTCTCTCACTTTTTTACTGTAATCTGATTCGCTCTTTCAGATGCCATTAATAGAGTGATGCAGTATGAGGAATTAATATATAATTATATAATTTTCACTTCAAACGATTGTATTAGATTTTTTTTTCATTTCATGGAATTCAAGAACAATAAATGCGAGCATTTATTTATTATATAAAAAATTGCTTCAGAACTGATTTGCTTCTTCTAGCTGCTTATCTCTGATAGAATCTGAAACAACCAATCAGAGGACGGGGTGAGAAAGAGAGAGAGAGAGAGAGAGAGAGAGAGAGAGAGAGAGAGAGTATCTTCCAACTTGTTCTTTTATCTCTCACGTGTAGTAAAAAACTGACAACAGATTTTTAACACGGGACGGATAGGAATGACATCCCCCAGCAGTATATGCTATCAGATTGATTTACGCTAATTGCAACGAAACTTCATGTACTGCCTATAGCGTATCATTGATGCACGCGTGTATTTAGGATTTCGGAACGATCGTGATCAGCGATCTGATCCTGGAGACCCGACCCTGCCCGCCCTGGCGTTCGAATTACGGGCGCGCCCCCCTCGAAACCATGTCCCAAGACGAGGTCGACGAGCCCGGTAAGTAATGCGTATATATAAGTAAGCGCGCGCGCTACGCATTAGATTCACCGTAAAGGATCCGTCGCCCGTTCGATTTGCCGAATGATTCGCGGATCATTTTCAGACGGTATGCTGAAAGCCGTGAAGGCGATGCCGCTGGCCTTTCATTTCAGCGTGCCGGGCAGCTCGGCCGCCGAGGCCTCCGCCATGGGACAGGACATCGGCTACGCCGATCCGATGACGCTCGAGATGCAGACGGGCACGATCGTCCGATCGTACTTCCCGGAAACGTGGATCTGGGAGCTTGCCTCTACCGGGTATTTTTATTATAAAATCTGTTTCTATAAATATATTGTTGAAGCATGCGTCACTTTACATTGATATAAGGGGTTAATAATGAGAAACTGTCATTAGTGTGGTTGAAATTATATTTAACATTATACAATTGTCTAACAATTTTCATCCGAGTATTACAAAAATGTAGGAAAATAAACATAGTTTTGAAAGGTAATTATTAAATAGAGAAATTGTATCGACAGATAACATCGCGATTGTGGCGTACGATGCGCAACAAAAAAATTTTGTGTATTTCGATGTTGCAGCATATAAATATGAAGGTAGCCTGTCCTGTTAAATTTTGGAGGATAATTTTCGTATACTGCGAGAGGGAAAAAAAATCATAATTATATCTCTTTTCTATCTCTGTCCCAGAATACTGTGATTTGCTGTGTACCAATTCTCCATCTGCCTTCTGTATTTATCTTAAGGTTCGACAAGGTCAGAAGATAGAAGCAACTAACCAGTAAAAGTCTGATGCGGAAAATATATATTGTTTTTCTGCCTCTCTGTCTCTCATATATATATATATATATATATATATATATATATATATATATATATATATATCAAACAAAACTAAATTTGTCCTCCACTCTCCAACTCATCTGGCTGATATCATATCATTATGTTCTAATATTTCTATAGAACTATAATGACCCTTATAACATACTATATAAAATACTATAAATATCATTGTGGTACAAAAAATGTATGGAACCATAAGTGTGTTTTTAAAGACAATGGTATTTTATTGCCATAATGGTCATGATACTTGCATTGAAATAGACCAAGTTTTTTATGACGTTGTGTCGTAATCATAGCGTGTAAAAAAGAATTGAATTCAACATTACACTTTATCTTTCACATAAAATAAATTTAAAATTATAAAATCTTTCATGACTTTATTCTGCATAAGTATTAATTCAGTTCAATTAACATTGTATATAGCTCGGCAATTCGATTCGAATTTTTTGAGTATGCAGATAATCGGAAAAAAATATTCGAATTATCGAAGAAAAATCAATAGTAGAAGAATCCCAGTGTTCAAATTATGTTAATGCAAGAGAATAAATTACAGTTATACGTCTATAATTAAATATTATACCATTAATTCCGCAATCCAATAGATCCAGCAAATTTTAGCATAATTTTGATAAATTTATTCAGATTCTACTCTAAATACCCGAAAAGGCGACTATTAATAGGTTATTAATTACAGTATCCCGATTAGCAAATCTACAGATATGAACAGGATAACCACGGATCAGTGCATCCAGATAATCAAATGAATGTAGATAGTAACTGGATATCTGTATTATGCATAATTTGTCTAGAAACACAGATAACGTGAAAATACTTTCGCATACCCGCATATATTAGGTATTGTTCCAGGACTAGTTGACAGAAATAAAAATTTTGAAAAACTTTTTGAAAATACTTCGATTTACAGTAATTATTTTAATAATGTATTCATTTAGAATCTCAGATTGGCAAGGATTGAAAAAAATCAATAAACAATATCCAAGTCTGTAATGGTAACCAATTGAAATTAGTATTAAGATTAATTTATTATTCAGTTGTTATTTCAATTTTCTATGCGAGTCAGTGTATCTCTTCGATTTATGAACATTCTCGAACCACCGGAATCCAGATGTCGTTACTCTGTACTTGCACGAACCGAATAAAAGAAACAAAGAAAAGATAGTTAAAAAATACGATGCTATAATGTGCATTATAGATGTTTGCAGCAATGAAGATACCTTCATTTTATCAGTACGCCTTTATTTAATAGTATTTATAAAATTTACAGATTTTTTAACGTACTCCTTGGCTCAGTCGGTAAGGGTATTAGTTTGTTTACGTCTATATAAGCGCCTAATATTGCTTTCTTAAAAGAAGCCAATTCTGACTCCAAGTTCCAATTTTGTTCATTCTGCTGAATTTTAAGGAGTCATTTTAGCAGCAAATTCCTACCAAAAAGTTTTCAAAATTAATGTCTAATAAATGGACTTTCATTACATTATATTTATAGAAGAAGAATTAATTTATTCGACGATGAAATTAATTGTATCGTTCAAATCCCACCCCATAAAAAAAAATTATACAGAAAAGAGGGAAAAACAACGATCGAGCGCCAGCTACCGGACACGATAACCGACTGGATCGGCAACGCCATCTGCATCTCCGGCAAAAGCGGCCTCGGCATCGCCGCGCCCGCCCAGATCACCGCGTTCCAGCCCTTCTTCCTCGACTACAGCACCCCATACAGCGTCAAGCGGGGCGAGCAGCTGCGCCTCAAGGTCTCGTTGTTCAATTACATGCCCCACGCGCTGCCCGTCGTCATCAAGCTGGGCGAGCATCGGGGCCTGGACCTCGCCGCCAACGCGTCCGAAAGCGCGGCCTTCTGCGTGGGACCGCGCGACAGCGTAGTCCACGTCTATCCCCTGCTGCCCGCGATCCTGGGCGAGGTCAACGTCACCGTGGCCGCGGAAATCGATCTGGAGCACGCGACCGCGAAGAACTGCGGCCCCGAAACCATACTGTACACCAGGTAAAAAGGACGGATCTTTTTTTTCTTTTTTTGGACGAGTTTTTTTAAGTATAGCATAGAGCAAACAGTTCGATCGCGTTAATTTGCCATAAAGATTCATTCAAAATTGGAGTCGTTATTTATTTTATTCTTTTTTTTTTGACGCATTTAAATCGGTCCCTGGAGACTATCGGAATTTTATATATTCTATATATGATATTCTATATATGAATATATTCTAATATATGAATACCTTAATAAAATCCGAATATTCAACTATTCGGTAATCCGCGTATTTGATATATAATGCGTATATTCGAATATATCCATATCTGAATAAAAAATCCGATTAGTCCTATTAGTATAATACACATGCGTATTAGAATATATGGATACTTCGAACATTTAACTATCTTTTTAATTTAGACATAAGAACTATATATCGAATTACTTAGTGAATAAATCACAATAATTCTTGTATTAATTAAATAGTATACGATATATATATATATATTCTGCAACTGACTATAAACATGTATATTCCGAAAGAAAGTTTAACAGATGAGTAATAACAGTCGAAATGGGAGTTTGTTCAGCATAAAAGAAATAGTAAATAAAAGAAGCGAAGTAAATTTTCTCGAACGGATATTTGTTGGAAAATAACAATTATCGAAAGAAATTAGGCTAAAAATACAATTTCCTATTTATTTCTTTGAATATTCATTATTTTCGGATCTGAGGTGACCTGAAAACTGTATGTTACTAATTTTGTTGTAAGTTGTTAGGCACAATTAGGAATATAAAATGTCAATTTTAGATCTTTTACAATTTCACTTTTACACTTGAAAGTATATATCGTTATTTTTTTTATGAATTTCTGATGGTTGTACAGAGAACTTGATTTAAAAATTATCACGTACAGTTTTAAAGTCATACTAGATCGGAAAATAGTGATATAATAATAAAATATATGAAACGATTATATTTTTTTTGGTAAATTTTCTTTTGGCAATTTTTTCCGGTAAATTTACGTTTCAAAAAAATCAGAAAAATTCATATTGCCTAGAAGTAGAAGATTCAATAGATATGAACGGCTCTGTATCTGATATGCATATGTCTAAGAATCGGTGTATCCAATGAATGATATAAAGCAAAATATCGTTTGATTTGGAAATATTGATATCAGCTCATGCAGAAATCTGAATATCAAATTTATTGGTATTCGCTGGATATTCAAAAAACTGAGAATTGACAAAACCAAATGAAAGGATAATAGCCGGATATCAATGTGTCTGAAATTGGAATAACAAAGTCAATATATACGAGCTGGATATTCATTCATTTGAGTACTCGGATAATCCATTGAATTAAATTCGTCAATTTATAATTTTTAAATCACATTCTAGATTTTTTCTTTGCTCCATTACAATCTAGAATTTGAATCGACTATTTATCATATTAACGTATTCATAACCGTGAGAACAAACGAATGGACGTCTAACCGGGTATCCATTACATTATCCATAACATTAACTCAAATCCATCAAGAACCATCCATAATTAATCACATCCATAATACCTGTATTTTTCACTTGGCTCTAAATCTAATCTTCCGGTGACCAAATCACCCATTGTACATAGAGATGAAATAAAGAAGCCGGTGCTGGTGAAAGCCGAGGGCTTCCCCGTCGAGCTCACCCAGTCGGCCTTCCTCTGCCCGCGCGACTTCGACGACGACTCGTCCCTGGTCTGGGAGCTCGAGCTCCCCGGCGCCGATCCCCTTGCCGGCGACGAGCTCGTCCCGGGCAGCGCGCGGGCCCACGTATCCGTGATCGGCGACGTGCTCGGCCCGGCCCTCGACAATCTCGAGCAGCTGGTCAAGCTGCCGATGGGCTGCGGCGAGCAGAACATGATACTGTTCGTGCCCAACATACACGCGGTCGCCTATCTCGACGCCGTCAATCGGCAGACCGGGACGGAGATGAGGGCCAAGGCGCTCAGGAATATGCAAAAAGGTCTGTGGATGGCAGGGGGGGGGAGGGAGCGCTCGATCGCTGGCGTATCGGTTGGATATGTCGTGCATTACTCGCCGAGACGTTTTGCTCGATGATTTTGCGATCGGCGAATTTTTTTTTTTTTTTTTTTTTTTTTTGAATGTCCGACTAAACGCGGAATTAACTACTCGAAAGAAAGAGATTAATTTGACACGTGGATGCATTGTTCTCTCGTTTGTTTTACAATAGGTATTTAATTTAGATATTATCTGAGAGTCGTGCTATTTTAATAAATTATAAATTTATTAAGTATTATTGTCTTTGAAAATATAAACTTTGTAAAATAAAAATGGATCGATTGTAAAATCAAATAGATCGGATCAATTTGATCATTTAGTGCTTCGAAAATTAATCTCAATTTGACATTTATCAATTGAATTGTTATTTTTTACAATTTCAATATCTCTCATGTTTAAAAAAAAAAAAATTTCGTAATCCATACCGTACGTTGAATCTGACTGTATAATCTTTCAATATAGGAAGCTTTTAATGATTTTAATTTAATGCAAAGAATTTTAATAATTCGATTTCTTAGAAGTAATTCACGAAACAGTCACGAACCGATATTTAACAATGTTCGCCCACTGCGACAAAACACTTATTCTCAATGCCTATATACCGTTCTCCCAATTTACCGCTCATTAGGCTATCAAAGGGAACTGAACTACAGGCATCAAGACGGATCTTACTCGGCATTCGGGGCCGCGGACGAGGCCGGTAGCGGTTCCATGTGGTTGACCGCTTTCGTGGTCAAGTCCTTCGCCCAGGCCCGCTCGATGATCAATATAGACGAGCGCGACCTGAAACTCTCGGTCAAGTGGATCCTGAGGCGTCAATTGGAGAACGGCTGCTTCCCGGTAGTCGGACAAGTTTTTCACAAGGACATGAAGGTATATTATAGGGGAGACTTGACAAACTTGATTTTTGAAAAAAAAGTTAAGAGCAAATAACTAATAATACGAATAATATAATTAATAATATAAAGTAACCCACTGTGCTACAATAATTTATGTATAAAGGCCAAAAACCAGCTAAACATCAATGTAGGATTCGCAAATGTTTCGTCTTTACTTTGAATTGTGATTTATTAATTTAAAAAATTTAATCTATATTTTTAACGTACAAAAACATTGTTCTGAACATGTTAGATATTGCTGACATGACATGACAAGTGCCAGCACATCTGTACCATTTTTATTTTATCTTTAAATATTTTCAGATATTATGTACAATTATTGCAGGTAATAATAATTTAGATTTTAAAGTTCCTACTTCGAAATCTGTTGCATATATATTCCTGAACGAACTTTTAACTCAATATCTGCAGTGATAACATTCATTATTAGATTCTCTGTAGATTTACTAATTGCTATATGATTTAAAAACTCAAATTCCTTCAATAAAATTTTTGTTTCTTAAATTTGGAAGAAAGAGAGCGGGGTACTATCTATACTCTAATCCGCGGCCCCTTCCCTAATTCCTCAAAAATATTGCATAATCTTAAAGAGCCCTATACATGACTTAGCAAAAAGTCCATTCAGTCAAATGGTCTAAAATTTTCAGATATTAAATTATTTATGATGCTGAACAAAAGTTCTTATGGGCTTACCATCGTATTGTTATCATAGTCCTAGGAACACCTGAATATTAAAAAATAATTGCCAAGATGTGCTTTTTGAAGTCTATATATGCGTTAAAAGATAAAATATCTCCAAAAAAACATATATTATTGAACTACTTTTCAATTTTATCTTCATTCAAATATAGGTATCATATATTTTTCTTATAAACTCTTTTTGCTCCGAGAAATAAAAAAATACATTGTTCCAAGGTCAGTTTATTAGGTAAGGTAAGGTTCAAGACAAAAAGTGTCAAATGAAATTACTTCAAGGCATGGAAGTGTGGAAAACTTTTTCGAAAAATGAAAAGTATAACCATACTAGTTAGATGGACCGACAATTGTTAATGATCATATATATCAGTAGGAGTAGAATACGAAACCATGGGATCATTTCTTCAGAATGATAAGAACATTAGACTATACCAAGTTGTCCATAATTTACGTCCTCAAACTTCAGAAATAATCGATGCATTTTCTTGTATCTACTGTCATCCTCAGGGTGGTCTGCGCGAGGAGGACGGATCCTCGTCAGCCCTCACCGCCTACGTCCTCATCGCTCTCCTCGAGTCCGGGGTGCCCCTCACCGCCACGATCGTCAACAGCGCCCTCTACTGCCTCGAAAAGGCCAGCACCGCCGACAATCCCTCCGACAATCCGTACACCGGCGCCCTGACCACCTACGCCCTGGCGCTTCTTGGTCATCCCCGGGCGAACGAGAGCCTCCGCGCCCTCATGGGCCGGGCGTCGCGCCAAGGCGACGCCCTCTGGTGGGAGGACAAGAGTCGGCCCGCCTCCCTCGGGCTCAGCATCGAGATGACCGCTTACGCGGTTCTGTCGCTGGTGCGACTCGGAGGCGAGACGAACATGCTCGAGGCGCTGCGGGCCGTGCGCTGGATGTCGAAGAAGCGCAACGCCGAGGGCGGATTCAGCTCTACCCAGGACACGGTGCTGGGTCTGGAGGCCCTCAGTAGGTATGCCCTGGCGATGGCCAACGCGACAGCGACCGATCTCTCGGTCTTGCTGACCGCCAGCGACGTCGATCGGCTGTTCAAAATCAACGAGGAAAATCGGATGCTGCTGACGCGTGTCTCCCTGCCCAGTCTGCCCACCACCCTCGAGATCTTCGCCGAGGGCGAGGGCTGCCTCCTGGTACAGGTGAGTATTTTATATAGCCTACATTAATTTACGTTCGAGACGCTCGCCGTGAATCTCGTATATTTTTAAAGTCTTTTAACATACTTTAAACGTGTAAATCGTTCGAGCCGTGCAAGCAGCTCGAGCTGATCGTATGAAATGTTCCCAGACTTAATATTTTACAAGCTGTTCGACATAGATCCTGTTTGTACACACTCTCATGTACTATTAAAGCTGATCGGATTGTTCGAGCATTTTAGTCGTTTGAGCGGTGTGAATAGTACATATTGTTCAAACGTCAAAAACTTCCCAGCTCTAATGTTCTACGTATAGTTTTTAAATAAATATAGTGTTTGTACAAACTGTTTTAGATTATCGAATCGTGCGAAGATTCTAGCAATTCGAGCCAATCGAATAATTTGAACCGATCCGGTTATTCGAACATTAAAAAGTTCCCAGCTTTACTATTTGTACATACAGTTCGAACAATTTCACCAACTTCAACAGTTAAAATTTTCGTACTGCTTGAATAATGTGTTTGATTTGCTGTGACAAAAATTTGTCGAATCCCTATGCTCTACACAGATGTTCCACATGCATTCTGTTAGTACATACTGTTCGAGTATTTTAGCTGTTAGAATAGTTCCAGTCGTTCATATTGTTGAAACATCTAAACTTTTCCCACCCCTATTGTTTTATATAGCTGTTAAATGTAGATACTGTTATTACATACTATTTGAGAGAATCGAATTGTTTGAACATTACAGCTGTCCCAATGCTTCTAGCAAGTCGTGCTGTTTAAACACCAAAAACATGCCAGCTTCATTCTTTGTACATACACTTCGATTAACTCAAACAGGTGAAACGTGTTCGAACAGCACGAGCAATGTGTTCGAATTGTTCAAACTTAAAAAAGAACTTGGAAGCCCTTGTATATATACGCTTTTTTCCAAATCCGTGCCACGAATGCTGCGCGCAGAGCAGCCTGAGGTACAACAAGGCCAGGGCGTCTGGCTCCGAGGCGTTCGAATTGTCGGCCAGTACGGAAACCGTCTCGCTGCCCGTGGACGAGACTACCGCGGTGGCGACGACCGGTGACAGATGCTCGGTCCAGCGGCTGACCGTGTGCGCGCGCTACAAGCTGCCCGACGAGGAGAGCAACATGGCCGTGCTGGAGGTGAGCATGGTCAGTGGATTCGTGCCCGACCGAGCGAGCCTGCACGATCTGCTGGACGAGCAGGCGACAGGTAGGTCTCGCTCCTCATATACATGAAGATCCTTGTATATTATTATATAAATCGAACTATAGATCTGAATTATGTAATATACAGTGTATCCCGTTTTCTCTTCTACACTGGCTTATCTTAAAAATTAAGCCTTGCACGAGAAGTATGAAGAAATCAAAAAGAAACTATTAAAATTACCAATCCAATCGGATAGTCTCTTTCCTTAAATATTTTTCTTTTACGTATTCTTGTTCTCTAAACTGTTTATTTTATGATTCAAATTTGTTCTTGAAATACAACCAGTAGTTTATGAATAACAGTTGACCTAAAAGATGCTATTAATTATACATTTCTGATCGTGTAGTTGATCTCTACAATTCTAATCTTAACAAAAATAAAACAATCTTAGCGTGACCAGCCTTACCAAAGCTCTGGAATAAAACTTGGGAAAATTCTTGGGAAAGCGTATTTTAATTTCCAATGGGTCGGTCTGTAAAATTTTTTCGTAAGCGACTTAATTTTGAAGTGGAAAAAAATAGGTTATCCTGCGTGTATTTGTCTAATACTAATTTTCACACCGAATGCAGGCGTGAAAAGATTCGATGAGAACAGCGACACGGTTGCCATTTACTTCGACAAGCTGACGGCGCAAAAAACCTGCGTCTCCTTCAAGGCGAATAGGGAAAACATCATCGACAACGTGGAGCCAGGAAATATCAAGCTTTACGATTATTATCAACAGGAACTAACAGTTCACTCGGTATTTAAATTCTGTATTATATGTTTTAATGTTTGTTTTTACGCTGCAAAACAAAATGCTGGGACATGTCTTTAATTCAATCACATTGTTCATTCCTTTAAACAAAATCTTAATCTATTGCAGTTATATAGATCTCCTTTAACATATACAGAATACTAAATTATTAATATTTCCTAACATTGTACAGTATTATGTATTTTTATAATGAATAATAAAGAGAATCGAAAAATATTCATTAGACCGCAACTATTGTTCTCTGTTGACATAGAGTTATAAATTCGTGGACGTATGTGATAAAACGAAGGAGGATCCTATCATTGATCATAAGATGAATGAGCCGTCGGCTAAAAGGATGCAGCAGCAGCAGAGCAACCAGCAACTGGATAATCGAATGTCGGTCGACGTAGTCGACAAGGTAGTCGAAAAGATCGCGAGGGAAGAGACGGTGGATTCATCCAGTTTCAAGCAACGATCGGCTATTATTACAGTTCCAGACAGCGTCGACGAATGTAAGTTCTGCCAAAAATGGAGAATAACTTCAGCTCACTAGTCGATAAGAAGACCATCGATTGAAATTTCAAATAAATAAATAAATAAACTGTTAACTGCATATATTGACAAGATAAAATTGTCCAAGAGCATCATTCTTGACTACTTTGTCACTGATAATACTTGCAGCGGACGAGGGCAGCGGCATTCAAGAGGACAATCTCTTCTCCCCGAGTCCAGTTCTGCCTTATCACGATCGGGACGACGTCATCAACGAGGGCTTCTCCCCGGCCTTCATCGACGTGGACCACGAGCTCGAGACGCCGAACGGCATCGAGGGACCCGTTCCGGTTTACGTCGAGGCGCCCGTCTTCACGACCACCGCCCGCGACGTCAACGATCCGTCCCAGAACTCACTGCCCGACGTAAAGAATAATTCCTCCGCGTCCGAGGTAACGAATCAAATTTTCGAGCGGTGTCTGGATTTATACTATGTATGGTCGAAGAATTGGTGTTTGTATTGTCAGGTTCAATTATCGAATTTTCAAGGCGGTTTCAAGCAGCTTAGTAATTTAATCGCCTGAACGATTTTCATAGTTTTGAGAATTAAAAAATGAAAGTTAAGAAGATTTAAACATTCTGAATTTTATTATACTAAAAAAAAAATGAAAATATCCAAAATATCAAAGTCTTTTAAAAGCAAAAGATAAAGTCTATAATTAATGTCTTCTATACTAATTTGATCCAACAATGATGAATTTAATTTTCGTCTTCAATTTTGCATTTGTGTTTATTAATTCTAATCGACAGTGCAGTGATCTTACAATTTTTTTAACATACTGAGAAAATATATAAATTATTATTATTTACAGTACGGGCATTTGTACATTATATAAATTTTTGTATTTCCTAGATCACGCATATATTTATCATATTATACGTGTATATTTATGATTTTGTGTAAAATTAATTTGCTAGACTCATTTTTTAATTTGAAAACTTACATAGATTTTCTTTAATGACAGTAATATTCTTCTTTACCTGGCATACAAATTTCCTTTAAATTTAACAAACTATTTGAAAGTTTTAATTTAACGAATGGCCATTCTTTGCTTGTGGCGCTTGATACAAATGAAAATATTTTTGGAATAATAACGTACTGTGTGACAAAGACCTCTAGCCTCCCCTCAATCTGCATGTGGAAGTTGAAATAGAGCTGGAAAGCTTCCAATTCGGAAGCATTAGTTACACTATCTCGAACGAGCGAACATATTTTTTCGTAATTCAGAAAATACTCATTGATGAAAATCCACAAATTATCGGTACGACGTTAATTATTTATATTAGAGCCAACGTCGATGAAAAAAATTCTAACTTTAATATAAAAGCAATGACGCGACTAATCAATAAATGTTTTCAAAAATATGCTCGGAGAGCCATGTATTAAACGCTATCTATGTATCTTTCGAACCAGAAGCCAACGACGTCGGTGGAGGCCAGGAGCAGTCCCGGCTCGTCCGAGTGTCCCAAATGCGAGGATGCACTGCCGTCCGACATAAAGGAGCTCTTCTGCTCGTCGAGCAGCGCCATCAAGGTGGCGATCAGGCGATCGCGCAAGGCCCGGCTACTCTTGGATCTCAGCTCGGCGAGCGGCGCGACGAGGCTACGCTCCACGGTGGAGCTGAACGTCAAGCCCGGCTGCTACTGCGCGCCCCTCGATAAGCGTGAGTTTATTAGATATATATATAACAAATCGTTCTTCGATTTAATATTGTCAAGTATATCCTAGGTAAAATAATTTTTTTTTTGTAGTAAAAAAAGAAATTACAAGAGCCATAGCACAAACAGTAAGCTGCTATTTTCTCGAGGAGCCGCGACAAACGTATTAAGCCTGACAAACAATTAGTTTGTCGCAACTCCTTGCGACAATTGACAGGTTAAATATAATATGCGCTATTAAGCGCGAATACTAGAACTAACAAAATTGGCAAACACGAGGATACAATAAGTGCGCAAAAGCATTGCTTCGGTTGGTAAACTCTCGGAGTTCTATAAAAATTAAAAAAAAAAAAAAAAAACAACTAAAAATTACCGAATTACATTGAAGTAAACCATAAGAAACTTTATAGTAGTGTAAAACTGAAAAAAAAAACATCGTGAAAATTCTCTCCACATCATCGAAAGTGTTTCACAAAAGGATACTGCTGTAGGGAACTCCAATTTTTATAAAACTCTCCATACTAATTTATGTTATCATTGTATTTTTGAACTTGAAGCTGCTAAAATTCCAAGATTTAATTTATTTTATATGATATTGAAATGGCCGATAATCACAAAAAGTGGACAAAATTAATAAAAATTAAATACGATAAGCAAACAGCCATTTACGGCTGTAACGATGGTTATGGTTCTAAACAAAATGACCGTGTAACACTTATTCGGTGAAATAAAGTTATTTAAAAATTAAATACCGGTGCCAATCAGCGACGGAGGTCTACGCTGTATTTATAAATAAAGCACATGTAAATTATTACAGCGGTGCTTGTGTCAATCAGTCGAGACTTGGATTCGAACTCGGATCACCAAATTACCGATCCTTTGCTATAGCGATCCAGGCATCGTAGGCCTCTTTTTTAATACATTATGCGTTTAATTCAAATAGAAAGAAAACGATTACATCAAATTTATTCTGTTATTTTTTTTATTATAAACATCTTGTTTAAGTATAAACATCTATTTTTTTACTTAAAATATCAGCTCTCTCCATTTGAGCACTATATTATATGTACACTCGTGGCAGCCATTTTTGTTTTGATACAGTGGCGTCCTCGTGGTGAACTGTTCTGTTGCCAACAGCTGACTGCTTGTGCTTTGATAGTGTATTGTTTTCCATTTTATTAACAACATATTGAAGGATCACGGACCATTCTCGTTAAACTCAATACGTCTTAATCCCGCCCCTATCCAAAAATTGTATCATGAAAATTGGTTTCCGTGTTAACCGCGTCATTTTCATCTGTATGTCAACGTTTTAAAATTTGATCAATCATAATTGGATTTGAGCGTGGATTAAATCCACGACTGTAAACGGATGTACGATTGAATAGTTTTTAATTCGCTACAATGGAAAACCCGAGCCATGCATCAATCTGTACCAAAGATGACAAATTTAAGCAATTACAAACGGATTTTGTATTTTGACGATTTTTTAAAATCCATTTTAATCCTATTCAAACCGTATCAACGCTGCACAGAATTTTGTCAAATTTAAACGCATAGAAACGGTTTACGATTCACTATATAGCGCCGCTATCCACTTCGCTTCGTTTAGAGTCGCGCAAATTTTGGCTAATAACAGAACCCGGATTGAAACGGACTCGTGATTTCGTGTATTTTAATCGGCGCTTCAATCCCTGCTAAATGATGAAAAATTTTGGTAATCGTACGTCCGTAAAATCTAATTCATACCGCATCAACGCTCGCCAATTCCGCGACATTCGCGCGAATTTACCATAGACGAACGATTCAATTCGTCCCGATTCAAAGTCTTTACAAATAAAAAAAAAGAAGTTTTTTTTGTATATACCTTTTTTGGAATTTCTGCAAAAGATATCCATATATATATATATATTTACGAACGTAACGTGTATAACAAAAACGCCAATCTCACCGGCTTATGCCGATATTTCAGCCGGGATCATGGCCCTGCTGCTGAGCACTGGCAAGGGCAACGATTTCTCAAAGTCGACGGGCAAGGCGAGATCGCTGCTGGACAGGAGCAACTCCCTGTACGGGATTGCGAGCGTCGTCGGTATGCCCCAGGAGATCAAGGATGCGCTGAAACTGTGCCCGCGCGGCCCGTAATATATCGCGCGCCGTATCTGGGCCCCGACGTGTTTACACGAACGGACCGTGTAACGAACGACCAAAGCCGATGCCAGCTGTGGATCTCAAGTACATAGTGGGATCGAAGCAATTTTTTTTTTTTTATACACTTTTAGAACGACCTCTGCAATGATTTCTTCACTTCTTCTTCTTCTTCTTCTTCTTCTTCTTCTTCTTCTTTTTTAATGTATACGAATAAGTCAGACTGATTTAACGCTGAGAAGGTTCCTTGGATTGGCAATTCGTTTATTAACCATGTGAATTTTTTGGCTCCCCGTGACAGATTTTAAGCGTCGCCAAAAAAAAAAAAAGTTATATAGAATTAAAATTAAGCTAATGCGCCAAACTGATGCGTTTTGTCAATTGTCCGCAACTGTTGCAAAACTAATAGTGTACCAACAATCTCTTCCGTACAAGCGAGAGAACAACGGGGCCAAATAAATGTCAAGGCGTACCTGTCATATTAGCAGAGACGCGCTATTTTATACAAAAATATAATAAGTACAAGTTTTCCAAGCATTATATTTACCATATTTCCGAGCTCAAATTCATGTATGCAAAGAACCCAATCAAAACTTTAATCTGAATTTTTGTCCCGGATGTCCGGGTGAAATGTTTTTTGGATTACCAAATATATATATATATATATATATATATATATATATATATATATACTTTTATTTTTACGACAATGTATAAAATGCGATAATCTAATAATGTAAGAGTACACAATATAAATTTTGCGTAATTAATATAAATATATACTTAAATTCAAAGTGATAATTGAGTCGATTGAAACTTGACAATTCAATTGCAGCAAGTAGTTACTCACAATGTTTACGTATGGCTATTATTATAAAGAATAAGGTTAATATTATAAAACGCCTGCTATTGCGTATGGAAGCCTATAAAAATGAAATAATAATGTACGAACGAAAAGAAAAGGTATGTATTAATCGTATAAAAGTTTATAAATAAATATATCAAAATCAATGCAAGAACGATCATTTATGCATGCAAATATATATAATAGTTTACATAAATGTAACGAGTATAAATCTGTAATTCATAAATGTACCATAGAGAGCATATTTATCCACTGATACGTAAGTAAATACTTTGTATTAAAAAAAAATTAATAAATTAATTTTTTTATTACTGTTAATTTAATAAAAGTAACAAATTTTTCTTAATTATATATTTCAATTATTTAATGAATCATTGAAGATTTTCCATTAACAGTAATTTGCCATTCGAATTTTGAGCGTTTAAAAATAGCGCTGCTGTATTAGTTATCTCGCAGAAAAAAGAACCTCTTACGAAAAAACCTCTTCTAAGCTTGCAAGCTTCATTATGGCGTTTCAAGACGGTCATCCAGCAGGGCCAGTGACGATCAAATAATTGATCAACGAATCGTTTCCGCCAAAGAATATTAGATGGGAAAAAAAATTAGGATTTTGTAAAAGCTAACTGGTTGAGACGACGTTTTTAAGATCTACTATATACATAATATGGGAACTTCTTAATTTGAGGCCGATATTTTTTTCTTTATAAAAATGTGCTAATCCACGCAGTTAATGGTCTATATATCCTGTTCTCGTATTAAATACAATAATATGAAAGTTGAGAGTTTAATATTGATTCGTTTCGCTAATGAGCATGACATTTCAATATTCAAACTGGGGTTTCAACAGCTTAATAATTGATTTCTTCAAAAGTAGTAAGTGGCAACAAAAGTTCATAAGATCAATCATCAATTTTGGGCTTCAGTCTCAGTGTGAATTTGATGTAAATTCGCAATCCTGCTTAAAATAACACATTGCTCAATGTATTGGTTTTAATGCCGATTCGCCGCTAAGCACTTGGTGAAATATATATTGTTAAATAAAGATATTCGGCATAAATAAAAACACTCGGATTGTTTCACAGATTTCGTTAAAGCAGTTGTGTTGGAGGTAGGAATGCGAAAGAAAGGATCAAAAATTGCCCTTGGATACCGTGAAAAATATACTTTATCTCAATGTAAAATTACCAGCGGCTGACAACGAATTTGTACAAAATCGTTAGAGGGTTTCCCATTTAAAAAATTTAACTCGGAATGTCGTATCAACGGTATGTTCGTGAGCCAATTAAGCTTTTTAACCAATTGTAGACAATTGCATCGAATGAAATTTTCAGCGTGTTTGATTCCTCCTTTTTTGCACTGCTTTTCGACAGTGACACGAACGTCTCCCATTTTGTATCGCATTCGAATTATTATGGGGCTGGGAATTGCGTCTGGCGCCGCAAATGTACGCGCAACATCCGAACGATCCGTGCCTGTAATCTGTTAGAATCTACGAATGTTCGAATGTTTTTCCTGGCCGGGACCGCTCAAGCTCGAGAATCGAATGCGTGCGTCAACGCGAAACTCTCGGCCTCGTCTCGATTTATATTGTACGTGACAAACTTGCGACGACGCGAATTGAGCGCGAAACAGGATCGAGCTCGCGAGCATTCGGAGTAGATTCGGAGTCACGAACGAACCCGTTGAAATTGTTTTTGAACGCGTGGCAATGCCATAGTCGGTGGTAGGAGCTGTTGAAAATTGTTCGAACGCCCTGGCAAACTATCCAAACGTTCTCGGCGATGCTCGAGCAGTCGGGATGGTTTTTAATCATATCGTAACGTTAGATCGTATATCCTATAAACGTCAGTATCAATATGTAACTTACATGACAACATAACTTTTTACACATATATTAAAATTAATAATTCTCTACTTACACGTTGACTAGCATAAAGTAAAAAAATTCATCGGCCTTAAGCTCGATACTAACAAACTAATATATAATTATAATGATACACTAATTACACAGTTCATGAAGAGCAAACGAAATGAGGCGAAACGTCGGTCTACATAGATGGAAAAAAATTTTCGACGAGTGGGACGGACAGATTGTCCGTCATTAACAAAATTAATTTTTATCTTTTATATTTTAAGGGGGGTTTGATGAAATTGTCATCATAATTATATAATACACGTTTGTTAAAAATGCTGCAAGACTGATAAAAAGATTTAGTAGTTTTTTTTAACTCTGTGTGTGTGGTGTTTGTTCTCCATTACTTTCATATATAGCAATTTTTCTTTATTCATACGAAATCTATATATATATATATATATATATATATATATATATATATATATACATTGCTTGATAAATTAATTCCTTGTGCTCTGAAATAAGATCGGTTATGATTAATTTTATATATGAAAATTGTATGTAGGATGCAAGCAATTTAAAAGACGACATATTATACGAATGAAAAGTATATAAACTCCGTATAATTACGAAATTATACGGGTGCCTGTATTATAAGACCTGCATATATTATATGTGTGTGTATATATATATATATATATATATATATATATATATATATATATATATATATATATATATGACTACCAAGCGTGTCGGAATTAAATGGACTATCACAGCCTCTCTCCCTCTCCTAATCCCCCCGCTCCCTCTGTAGCCAACCAATTTTATTTTTAGATAGTTACGGATAAATTGAGAGGTCGGGAGCACGTATAATATATTTACCGCGCCACGCGCTCGAGAGATCGTGCCGTTATCATAAAGATAATCGCGTCTAACGTATACTGCACACGCATACATTATATATATATATATATATATATATATATATATATATATATATACACATATATAAAATACACATAAGCAGATGTATAAGCTACCGGATACGCAACCGCGGCCCAAAAGTGGAGCAGGAAATCACCGTTGAGCTCGGAGATTTTTTAGATCAAGATGGACTATTTACACGGATGGTTGGAAGCGCATCAGGTATATATAATGCGTGTGTGTGTGTGTTATATATATGTATAATGTGCATTATGGAAGCCGACGTGTGGAATCGAAAAAATCTATAGGAGAGCGGTGCGCTCGCCAACGAGGTCGTCAACCTCTCGTGCATAAGATACGATATATATGTATATATATATATATATATATATATATATATATATATATATATATATATATATATATATATATATATATATATATATATATATATTGCATGGATATAGAAGTAAAGTAGAATTTTCGTACTGTAACTCTGTAGACCAGACTCAAACCGTATTTTCGATCCTAAGATATAAAAAGCCTGCGTCATTTTTGTTTGAGAAACTTGAAAATTTATAGCGGTTATTTTATATTTATAGTACAAGATCTATCTAGAAAAGAATATCGTGAGATACCTATATATATATATATATATATATATATATATATATATATATATATATATATATATATATATATATTTCAGATTCGGAACGATACTTAAAGTTATTTTATCCACAAAATAAAACTTTTATGCAATCGAAAAAATCTTATACAAGCAAAAAATAATTTTCAACAACAGCCTATTATATTTCTGACACCTCTGTTAAATAGATAGAAAAATTGACATTATATTAGGTTGGTCATGAAATAATAACGCGATGATAAATAAAAGTAAAAAATCTTCTCTGTCTTAAATCTATAATATATTCAAAACTATACGGTTTTCATCTGCTGTTTGTACTACGATATAGTAAATCTACATCAAATCTTGTGATGTGTGTGTGTGTGTGTGTGTGTGTGTGTGTGTGTGCGCGCGCGCGCGCGTGTGTGTGCGTGAAAACAAAATGTTCATCCCTTATGTCGTACCATGACGCCAATAATCAAATCTGCCCCTTCATCGACCCCTCCCACTCTCGAAGATTCCACACTAAATATACGCGCTTCAATTAGCCTATGTACTATACATGCATACACATATACATACATACATACATACATATATATATATATATATATATATATATATCCAGCATCTCTACTATATATAAAAATTACGTGCGCAATCATCCTCATCCCTCTTCCATGCACCATAAAAAGTTATCTCTTCTGTGCCAGATCTATTTCAAAGTGGTTGTGTGAATATACAGATATACATATATATATATATATATATATATATATATATATATATATATATCGCAGTGAAATAGTAGTATAGCCATAGGCATAAGTAATCTCACGATCCGATCTCATCATACGGAGAGCTCCATCGAGAGTGTGTAAACGTTAGATACATAAAAACTTATAATTTTGTTTGTGTGTGTGTGTGTGTGCGCGCGCGCGCGCGTGAGAGAGAGATTTTCCCCTCGTATTATATTATTATAATTATTAGAACGCGGGAGCAGCAACAGAGCACAGGCTCTTGTACCGAATCGAGCGACGACTCAGATTATACATTTATATATATAGCTATAAATGTTTCTCTTTGAGATCGTTAAACGAATGAGAGGGGGGAGGCCAGATGTAGGAGAGGAAGTGCGAGAATACAAGGCGAGATAATAATAAAGGAGGATGGGATAAATAACTCAAATTGTAACATAATATTAAATCGCAAAAATTCATTTAGATATCTCTTTATTTTCTTCTTTTTTTCGCTCGTGTGTTAACCTTTTGCTTCTTTTTTTATATATGTATACGTCGACGCACTTGCGACATAAATACAAGTTATTATTATTACAAATTAACAACATCCTTTTAGACAGTGGCTACATTAAATATAGTTTAATTTAATTTTATTTATTTATTTTTTGTTTGCTTGTTTCTTACAGCAGATTCATATATAAGTATACGCGTCTAGCGTCGTGACGACACGTCGTCGTCTAACGTATCGGCCATTTTTTTCCATTTAGAACGTATCTTTCTCTATTTCTCGCTCTATATAGCATCGTGTTTATTTAAATATTTTAGCATACATAGCAGTCATTACCTTTATAGTATATATATTTATATATGTATACTTATTACATATAAATTAGCCGTTTTTATGTAATTATTTATTTATTATTTAAAACTTTTATTAAAATCTATGGTTAATTGGCAGTTATTTAACTTGCGAATCGCCGACACGCAAGACGTCCGCACGGCCGTTTTTTATTATTTTTTTAATAATCTCTTTTGCACTTTATTTTAATCTGCTCATATTTTATTAATACACGAGTGTCTTGTTTGCGAACTTCTAAATAAGAACGATCGCGACAGGAAGAAACTACGACACGTTCCGTGTTGAAATTAGGAACGTATATTTTTATATATATATATATGTATATAATGAAAAAGTACAAAATTGCAAAGACGCTACAGTAGCAGAATTACAATTAGCTTGACAAAACTCGTGAAATTCTTGTGTTTTATAAGAAAGCGATGTGTTAAAGGTATGAATAAAAGTAGTAATACAAAATATAAAGTTACCGTGAAAAATAGTAGGTTAATCATAATCATTAATAAATTGTTTCAAATATATACCTAAAATTTTTTGATCTTACAAAATATTAAATTAATAGTAAAACTCTAAAAATTGGTTAAAAATTTAGAATAACAAGAAGAATTAATAGGAAATTCAAACTTTTTATCATGGTTAGATTGATAAGCAATTTAGTAACACTGAAAATTTTTAAAATTTTGTCAAACTAATTCTATAATTATAAATATATATATATATATATATATATATATATATATATATATATATATATATATATATATATGTATATAATTTTTAAGGAGAATATACAAAAAATTAGAGAATCTAAGGGAAAAGGGAAGTGGCGGATACTCTTATTCGTTCGCTTGATAATTAAATTATACAAAAATAGGGGTTATGCGCTTACGTTCTTTGTAAAATATTATACGAGCCTATGCATGTGTAAAATATGTCCCTGTTCCCACGTTTTTTTTTGTATTAAGCCTCGATAAGCTAATTATCTATTAACTACGAAATCATTTGGTTAATATCACGCACCCTAGTGCGACTCGTATACGTCGCACGAGGTTGACCCCGGCAAACATTTTTTTTGTTCTTTGTTGTTTTTTTTTTTACATAATACTTTGAGCAGCGTATTGTTTATCAGTTTTTTCACTACTCTAAAGTTAGAAACTTTGCCAAGGATGTTAAAATAATTAAAAAAAAAAAAATGTAAATAGTTCCGCAAGATTAATACTTAGGACGCTTAAGCCTTCGAATCCTCGATTAAGAAGAGAAAATCGAAATCGTTCATTCGTACGCATTCAGTCTCTTATATTTCGAATACAATAAGAATGAAAAATAAAAAATAAAATTATAATCGAGAATATATATATATATATATATATATATATATATATATATATATATATATACATACATATGTATTTATATATATAAATGAAAATTAATACAAATGAAGTAGAAAATGAAGGTACGCTTAAATCCTGTCACGGACAGGTTCGCGGACGAGGAACATCGCGTCCATTTTTTTCCGCTGCAAATCGAGTGAACGCGTGCGCACTCGCCGCATAGATATGGACGTTTTAATTCTCTTTTTGCATGAAAGTTCAAAACCAGCTAGTTCTTTTTCCGTTTTATTTATTATTGACTGCGTATAGTCTTAATGAATTATCTGAGGAAAAAATGACATCGCCTTTCGAGATTTTCTTCTTGTGGATAATTTTGAACGACAAATGCAAGATACTTAATCCCGAGCGACGTACTTTCCAATTACTGTACAAAAAAAAAAGTGATATTTCACGCTTAGAATTGTTATAAGTGAACGCATTAAATTATTATTAAACCGAAAACGCAACGTTACGCGAAATTAGAACTATTCGTTTTGTTGGTCGTTTATAACTTAAATAGCATTTAATACACGTTAGTGAATATAGGGCTAAATTAGGCCTATCTGATAAATCGTTTTTCATACATAAGATATTTATGTAGTGATATAGTAAAGAAAGCACAAGTATAAAACTAAAAAAATATACTAATTGTAAGTATAGAAGTAAAATGTTTGTAGATTTGTTATTAGTATTCAAAAAAATAAAATAAAATAAATTAGGTATTTCAATACACCTAATATTCCTTCGTGCTCGTTTACCATACGCAAACTAGACTACTTATATTAACAAAAAAAAAAAAAAAAAAAAAGAATCGTACGATCATCGTAGGCGTTATCATTTCGATCCACAGGCCGCACTGGTTTAGTTCCGGTCGATAAAAACCTGTATTCATTGTCAATAAATTTTCGGCGCCGATCTGTCATTTATCGGTCCCGTGGTCTTGCGCAACGAGGTGCCCCTGCGAATCTGATCCATGAGCGAGTCCCTGACTTGCAGCGGATCGATAATCGGCACGCGATTGGCCATAATTCGCCTGACGCTTGCGGACCTCATGCTGGAATTGCTCTGACCGGCGACGCGCTGCTGCTGGGCCAGCCTGGCATTGAGCGTCTCGAGAAAATCGCTCGACGTCTTGGAATTCCGATTTAACTGCTGCTGCTGCTGCTGCTGCTGCTGTTGCTGTTGCTGCTGCTGCTGCTGCTGTTGCTGTTGTTGCTGCTGCTGCTGTTGCAGCAATTGCTGTTGTAGCAATTGCTGTTGATGCTGCTGCTGATGTTGCTGCTGCTGATGGTCCGCCGAGTGTTTCCGCGTTGGCTTCGGGCTATTTCCGGCCGAGACGTCGTTACTGCCACCACAGCTCGACGAGCCGAGGGTCATACTGTTGGTCAGCTTAGCGCTGAGCACCGCCATGAAACTTTGAGCGACGCCACCCGGTCCCTGAGAATTGTGGCTTTCGTTTGTCGATCCTCGGGATTCCGAGCTGGAGCGTCGATCGTGAGATCCGACGTTGGTCGTGCCACCGCCTCCACTGTTGTGTAAATATACATATAATCGATTAAAAATTACTATTTGTCGTTCCAAGCGAATTATCGAGAAGCATTGCACGACGTTTGCGCGATCGTCGTAAGCGACGGAGCAAACAAAAAAAAAAAAACTCTTAAAAATCAATATGTAATAATTTTCAACGATGATAACGAACGCGTAACCTACGTTATGGCCATACTGGCGCGCTCCATCACGCAGCAGGCAATTTGTAACACAGCGGAGGCGCCGCTACTGCTGGCTCGTGCCAGAGCCTTCTCGTCGCCGCTGCTCGAGGCTTGCGCCTGTACCTGAGCTTGGACCTGCGCCTGGGCTGCAATTTTACGACGCAGCAGCGACGGACTCGCGGGCGTGTGACGAAGCTCGGTGAGCGTCCTCACAGTTTCCGACACCGATATGGATCTACAGAGGCGGGGTGGTGGGAGGGGAAAAAAAAGGAAAAATCGCATCATTTTTTTTCTTCTTTTTTTTTTTTTTTTTTTTGTTCTGTTATTATTAGAGTGCGAGGCGTCTTGCCGCAACGTACCGTCTCTGCGAAGCGGGACTGCCGGCGGCACTTGGCGGCGAGGAGCCCTCCAGCAGGAAGGCCGGGGGCGGTGGCAGATTGTCGAGATCGTCGCCGTGTACCGAGCGCTCGTCGTAGCTCTCGGCGACGAGGGCCGAAACCCGACGCGCGGGCGGCGCTGGCTTGCTCGACTGCTGCAGCGACGACCTGCGCTGTATCGTCGAATTGGCGTTCATCCGTTCGCCGATGCCCGCCGCGCTGGATTCCCCGGCTACGCTCTCGGTCTTCGCTGCCTCCGTAGTCTAGAGGAGGATTTTTCTCACGGTTAAAAAATTTCTCACGTTGCGAAAATGATTTTTAAACGATTAACAAATATTCGATGAAAATCTTTAACAATCGTGCATGAATTAATAGAAGAACGTTCTCTCCTGCCCTCTCACTCCCGCTCACTCGCCGTACCTTTGTCTCCGTAATATTGTGCTCAGTTGCGGCAGTGTCGTCGGATGTGGTCGGTGGCGGTGGGGGTGGGGGAAGCATCTCCTGAGCTCGGCTCGCCGCCAGACTCGCTAATTCATGCATATTAACATACATGGGCTGTTGAAATAGCAGCGGCTGATGCGACGCTAATTCTGCAATAAATCGATTGACCAATAAAGTATACGTGTGGATATTTACGTAACGCTCGGGGCCCGCGGCCGGGCGTAAATTAATTTCGCGCCGTGAAACGATTGTACGACGTTGCTGTGTATATGTATTTGTATGTACCCTTAGCCAGATGAGCCGGTATGGGCAGCTTGGCCCTTCCCCTGCTGGGGCTGTCGGAGGCCTGTCGCTGCTGGGCCCCGGCCTCCCCGGAATCGACCCTCGCCGGCACCGAGGGCCTCTCCAGGCTCGAGCACCGGTTCGGTATCGGCGGCCTCTCGCGGCCGAGGCTGCCGCTGCTGTTCTTGCGCTGCTGCAGCCTCGCCGTCGCGGCGTGATGCTGAGCGCCTACGGCGGGCGTGGACACCGGCGACGCCGGCTGGCTGTGGCAGGAATTGCTCTGCTGACTGTCGGGCGCTTGGAACGTGTAGACGCTCAGGGCCGGCCTCTGATGGCCCTTCTCGTATGCTGCGCGCGGATAAACGAAATTTCAAACGTGATCGGTTACTGGCACTTTCTACATATATAATGTATCTTGCCTTTAGCCGAATATCGAAAGTACGTAAATATATGTGCTCTTTGAAGGTCTGTATACATATACGATTCTTTAACTTTTACGACTATGGGCGGATTTTATAGAAAAAAAAAGACAACAACAAAAAAAATTAAATAAAAGAAAATTCAAATATACCAGATGAAATCGTGTGAGGCCTTTCATTGGCGGCATTTGGATCTTGCGAGTCGAATTGGCCGCGCGCTGTTTCCTGCTGAAGGTCGGGCCATGTCGATGTAGTGGCGGGCCTGGCATTGCGGTCAGAATGAGGCAGGGTGCACGACACCTAGAAAATAATTGCCAATTATATCGTTATGCATGCGGCACTCTTAAAGTTCTGTGGGAAAAGTGTAATCGAGATCGTTTAAGTCCTTTAATTTTTTTTGCTCTTTCTTCTTTATTTTATGCTTTTATTTATTTATTTAATTTTTTTTTTTTTTTTTTGTTACGAATAATATTAGACCGATTCGAAGATATTAAATAATGATTTTCGTTTAAGCTGCTAAGGGTAAATATAACGATATATTGAATAATCAAATTCGGTTAATTTTTTGATCAAAGTTTAATTATAAATCGTAACTCCGTAATAATAATACGATCGGTATATAATATTAAGTATTAAAATTTTCATGATTGAAACCGATGCATTAACTTTTGACCAATATTTTCAATATTAGATTTCACTTTATTTTATGAATATAATTGTTTTCTGGACGACGAAATATTCAATTTAGTTTTTGAAATTATAAATACATATATATTCAATTTGTAAATTAATTTTTTTTTCAATTGCCTTAAAATAATTTTAATGAAAAAAAAAAAATATATATATATATATATATATATATATATATATATATATAAGTGGTTTTTATACATTGTTACGAATTACAGCACAATTGGTGTAAATACAGTGAGATTTTCAAATACATATACAAACACTTAAAAAGAAAAGACCAAAAAAAAAGGGGCAAAGTTAAAAAAACTGAACACGATAACGTTACGGGTCGCATGCACGTGGGGAAGAAAAAAGTGACTAAATTACACGCTGATAGTAAGTCGTACACTACGCAACTTACCTGCTGGTTGGATATTGGCTGTGAATAAAGGGTTTCCTGGAGGGAGGTGAAGCCGGAATCGCGGGATCCGCTGTAGAGGGAACGTCGGTAACGCAGTGTCACCATACCGTTGAAACGCTACAAACGAGGAGGATATACGAACATTGACCACTACATAAAAAAATAATAACTAAGCGTGGAGGGTGTGTGTGTGTGTGTGTGTGTGTGTGTGTGTGTGTGTGTGTGTGTTGTCCGACTGTGTATGCGTGTGTATCTGTCTATCTGTGTACTAATAAAGTTGCGCCGGCCGTCGACCGTTCTCTGCAGCATAATCTCTCTTTCTCATCAATTTGAACTGTTACATTTGCTGTGCGATCTAGAGTAATATATATATATATATATATATATATATATATATATATATATATATATATATATATATATATACAGTATACACATAATAGTGAATCGCTTTGCCATCGGGTCTGTGTACAAGCACTGCGTTAATGTCGTGCGAGCGCATCGGCTATCAAAAAGAAAAAAAAAATAAAATAAAAAGAATATGGAGCAACTACCAAGGCCGTATAACAGCATGCCATAATAGATATAATACGTATATACAGAACGTTCAACTAACATCTATATAATAAACACTGACTGATACATTTGTACCCGCAAAACGTTATTGCAACAAGCCAGCACTTTGTAAATAAATAAATAAATAAATAATAAAAAATAAAAAATTAACGATTGGTTCGCCTTTGTCAATCGTCAACTAAATGAATATAATATTATAAATAAGTAAGTATATAAATAAATATATAACAGTTGCGACGTCATCTATTTATTTTGTTCTTTTTTTTTTAATATTTTTTTAATATTTATAATATTTATAATTTTTTTACATTTCTCTTTTGTTTTTTGTTCAGTCGCAATAAAGCACTTGAATGACTAAAGTGCGAATATCTTATGCGAAATTGGCTCGAATCGCGAAATATTGTGCTGCTAGTAGATGTGCAATAAAATTTTGGTCGAGCTTTTATGAACCGATATAATATATATTTGTATATATATATATATATATATATATATATATATATATATATATATATATATATATGCGGTTAAACAGCGCCAAAAGCAGGACGCTCATCGTGTGGCATGATGCGCCAATACCTTATCAATTATCGCATCGATGCCCTTTCTCCCCCCCCCCTACTCTCTCTACTCTCTCTCTCTCTCTCTCTCTCTCTCACCTGTTGCGAGGCGGATCTGTGCCAGGCCGAGGCCGGATGGCCGGCCGACGGGCTCGGGTGGCTCTTGCACGAGCCGCTGCTGCTGCTCGTCAGCGAGCTGATCGAGCACACCGAGCTCTTGCGCGAGCCGAGCGACAGGGACGGGCTCGAGGGCGGCGTGGCCAGGGACCACTGGGCCGCGTCCCTGCCCTTGATGTCGGCGATCACCTGCTCGGAGGCAGGCGGCAGATGCTGGGGCGACGCCGCGTGCTTCTGCAATTGGTCGGCGACCTCTTGGAGATGCGTCAGTTCCATCAGCATCGCGATCTCCTCGTCCTGAATCGACGGGATCGGTTAGCGGGACGGCGGGCCGGGTGGAGGGGTTGGGAGGAGGAAAAGTTACACGGTGTAATAAATACAGCTGTTTAGAAATATAAGCAAGATAACAAGAGCTCAAGGAAAATTCATTGAAACCAATTGAATCCAATTTTGTAATCTAGTGTTGTATATGCGCGCGAAAGTGTGTGTGTGTATCTGTGTGTGCAACTGTGTATATATATATATAGCGATGCGCAACTTTTTCATTGTGACAAAAGACGCAGAGAATTGATGCGATATAGAAAATAACAGAACGTTACACATGCAGTAATAATATGCATATTTGAAGCAAAGTAAAATTCTAATAAAAATAAAAGAGAAAGGATTTTACAAAAAATTGAAATATCACCGAATACAACTCGGGTAAATCGCGTCGTATGACATTTTCAGTATTAAAAATTTTGTGTATACATTATATATAGTAATATATAAAAAAAAAAAAAAAAGGAAAATCCAAGAAAAAAAAACTGACTTACAAGCACTGGCTTTAAAAATCTGGCGAACTGACAAAACCTCCCCCTCTCCTCTAACAAAGCGGCCCTCACCGCCTTTCTCTCGGTCTCCTCCAATGTTTGACGCTTCTCCTGGACGACCGCCGCCGACGACTCGAGCAATCTTCCTAATTCCGCGTCGCCGGCAAGATTGGCAGGATTTGCCTGGCCGATGCCGTGTGGCAGTGTGCCATAGATCTGCTGCTGCTGCAGGCCCTTGCGCACCTTCTTCTTCTGGAGCCTCAGTGTGTCGCTCGACTTTTTCTTCAGCTCGGCTCTGGCCTTTTTATACTCTAAAATATCGCGCGCGAGCGTTTTGTTATTGCTCTCGTAAAATTTTATACACACCCCGGCCCGCTCGATACAATAATTAGTCGTACGAACCTTTAGCGTGCTCTTTGTCGAGATAAACTAACGATTTTTTCCAATCCTCTAATTTCTCTTGAAGGGGCAACACTAGGCAGTCCATAATTGCGCTGAAAAATTGCGTAACGTACCGTAGAAATTATTGTTCAAAAAAAAAAAAAAAAGAAAAAAGAAAATAAATAAAATGAAATTATCAACAAGAATTCGGCTAATGCTGGCCTATTGTTTATTACCTGGTAAATGATTTTACTCTGGTTTCAACTGCTTTATGTCGAAGGCAAATTCTTGTAAGAGCTGTTCCAATTTCTCTAGTGGCTCCTAAAAAAATTTTTTTTTAATTTTAATGAATACTAAAGATTATATTTGTAGGAATAGGTTTAGATGAAAAAAAAATTGATATTGCTGTTAAAAAGAAATTACGAAAAAAAAAAATTTTATAAAATTAAACAGTAACCTCTGTAAAAATAAAAACAAATGTCTTTTATCTATAATTTATCTTGAAAAAAAGAATTATAAATTTGAAATTAAACATACCTCGCGCACTTGTCGCAGCATCCGCTATCTTTTGAAATGCTTCAAGATACGCGGAAATGGCTAGAATAACAGACCTATAAAAATAACATTAAATGGAAAATTAGTTTCGAATGTCATTGTCGATTTCTAAAAATAAACAAATTTCACGAAACACTCACTTTAAACAAGTGTGTAATTTTGTTGCCTTGGAGATGAGATCCTCCCACAAAGGCGCTCCATTCTGCAATGCAACAATGAGAACCATGTGGTTTTGTTTTTCTTTTTTTTGTTTGTTTTTTGTTTTTAATTATTAAAAACCACGCATGTTCTCGGGACGCCCGAGTTAAGGTATTATATGGCAAAGAACGAAAAGGTAAAAGAGGAAAGTCGGAAAAAGAAAAAAAAAGGAGGAACGAGTATAAAATATTAAATTATATAGGGAGGGATGAACCTATTTAGCGCGTTATGGAAAAAGTTGTGCCAATTGTCTCGAATTACAACTCGTCTCGGAGGGCAGCCGAACGCAACAAAAAAAAAACAAAAAAAAAAAAACAAGAGAGCATCGCAGCAGCTGCATCTGCAGGGCTCACTCCTGAGTACACAGAGGGAGAGGGAGAGGGAGAGGGGGACAGAGACAGACAGAGAGAAAGAGAGAGAAAGCGGACTCGCGCGCCTTTTACTTTATAAGTCGCTCAAAAAGCGACATTATACAGTCAGGGACTGAATATTACCACACATCGATGCAGAATAAGGCGAACGAGCCCGCAAGGTACGATGCGAGAGATGTAAAAAAATTTCCGTCCTCACCTTCATGTCCAAAATGATCTGCTGGAACAGGCAGCCCAGGGCGCTGCATTCCCTTTCGACGCTCGCGTCCATGTTTATCTCCGGCCGTGCGGGCACTCTGTGTGTGCGCGGCGCGCGCGCGCGGGAGGGGAACGTATTATATGTTGTATATACGGAGAGAGTCGCGCAGTCTAGCTGGGCTGCGATGTCGAAACACACTTCCGAATAATAGACGGGGATGTATAGTACGCCGAGCGCTTACTTCCTATTTCAGGCTCTCCCATGGACTAACATATATACATGCATATATATATATATAAAATACACACATGTGCATATATACATATAATATATAAGTATATATCTATATAAACGAATATGTGTTCGTAGAATGCACGAAAGCGTTTAACATCGGCGTCGCGCACTTTTAAAAACACTTCTAAAGCCTGGCCTAAGATGATGCGGCGGTGGCCGCGGCGCTGATGCTGCTGATGCTCTTCGGTCCCGACGCCGCTGCTGATGCCGAGGATGATGCTGACGCTGCTGCCGAGGCGAGCGGGAAGAATCTGAAAGTGGAGGCCCCCCTCGAGCCCTGTTCCTGCAGATCGCCGAGTCGCGTCATAATAATAATTGACTTGGCAATCGTTGCTTTATCCGCGGTTATTATCAAGCGGCCGCAGCGATACGTGCGAGTACGACGGGCGGCACACGCCATTGAGTAGGCTTCCGCGAGACGCGCGCGCGGGCTCCGTTCGATGCCTCTCCTCCACGCGCTGGCTCTCCGGCCTCCGCGCTCCAAAAACCGAGAGAGTACTAGGTATATATGTGTGTGTGCGTGCGTGTGTGTATGTTATAACAGGAGAGGCAAAGAGGCCTTTCTTTCACCTCGCGCAGCTCCCACTGATATATATCTATATATAACTGTATATAATTATATATATATAATATTCCTGCAATGTATCAGCAGGTATCGGAGAGACTCGTGCCACTCTCTCTCTCTTCCTCTCTCTCGCTCTTTCACTCTCACACTCACTCGCGCTCTAGCCCTCCAGTC
This sequence comes from Sycobia sp. Sy_11, assembly GCA_018907035.1. Classification (NCBI taxonomy): domain Eukaryota; kingdom Metazoa; phylum Arthropoda; class Insecta; order Hymenoptera; family Epichrysomallidae; genus Sycobia; species Sycobia sp. Sy_11. The sequence continues at coordinate 2,377,053 of JACCIC010000039.1, read as the reverse complement.
GAGCACTCTCGCGCAGTTCGCATCAGCCGCGCGCGCGAGGATGTGTAAACTCTGGGTAAACTGTATAATATATATATATATATATATATATATATATATATATATATATATACATATATATAGAAACAGTCACGCATTTGAGAATTTCCGAGCGAGTGCGGTCATGCCCCTCTCCTCTCGCTCACGCGCGTTCGTACTCCCCCTCCTAGTCGTAATATAATAGAAAGCTGGTGCGCGCGCACACGGTCTGTCTCTCTCGCTCTCGAACCAACCGAATGACCATACGTCCATATAAATACATCAGCCACATCTACTCTATAGTACGCGCACGCCTACGCTTTATATTGTTTGTAGCCTGATTTTGTGTGTAGGCCCATAAATATTCTTTTTCTACTGTATTCCGCACGTACCTGTCTACCAAGTTAACATTGAATGGTCAGTCGGGCCTTTTTGTATAAACTAAGCGGAACTTTCAATGAAATTTTTCTCTGCATAAACTGATGCGGGTTATCGTAACCATCAACGAGATACAACAGAGATATATACTGAAACTTTGATATGCAGAGATGTAAAAAAGAGCCCCTAAACTTTTTGATCGCTTGGATGCTTTTATTTACCGATGTCGTTCAGTGCGTGCGAAAAATTGAACAAAATCAAGTTTAATTTTGAAAGTTTAGAACAAATTGCAAAAGAAATTAAAATGTATATTTCATATATATTTAAACATCATAAATATTCATAATTTTATAACTTAATAACATTTTGGCCAATTTCTGATTTAGAATGATGACTATAAATATTAGAATTATAAGATACATTAATAAAATTATAAAATACCTGAATAAACTTTCTAAGACATTGCAAAAACCATTTTTAGTTTGTTATTTTTTTACAGGTTGTTACTCGCGTGTTTACTTCTATGACATTAAATAATATATTTATGCTTACTACATATATAAACAAACATCTTCCTGCCTCTCCCTATAAGAATTACTAAATAATACGATGAAAAGAAAGTTTTCCAATTGCACAATAATATATTAATGCATACTCTGAATTCCACGATCGTCGCTACATAATACAATGATGCAAAAATAAATCTATGCGAGTTTGAAATAGATCGAAAATCCACGGTATAATAATACCAAAAATCATAATATTATTAAAATAAAGTCCCGTCTATACACACTCCTATAAAGTCCCAAATTTATGGAACTAATAAGAACATAAAAGCTGCATAAGTAGAATAACGATGCAACCAACATCATATACAAAATGTAAACCATGTACAAACACATCTGTGTGTATAGACAGAAGGTATATAACCAGAAGCAGCCGGAGCCAGGTATAATCCTAAGAAATACCTGTTATAATACTTAATTACCTTGTCCGATGATAACATAATTATATACATTATCAGTTAGCTGCTATATAACCATAAAAAATCGGAGTAGTCAGTGTACCGGATCAAATAGAAATAGAAATAGTGATTACATTATTAATATCATTATTGACAGGACGTCCGATCACCGACTCTGTTCTGTAGTAAGTCCTACGCTACTTATATTTTTTACAGTTTATTTATTGAGTAAAATACCCAATGTTTGATTTCGAATGATAAGAACTCAAACGAGAAAAATTAATATATTGCAACACTAGAGTAGAAATTCTAAATACAAACACTTTTCCTTATATATTGAAACTGATAAAAAGAAAAAGGTTATACAGTTATGAGCACCGGAGAATCAACGGTCGAATCTCAAAGTAAGGAGACAAAAACATCAAGTAATGTGAATCCAGTGACAGAGCAAGAACGCGAGATCGCCCGTGAAGCTCAAGTTGAATTTTCCAATTGTAATTACCAAGCTTGCTCCGACTTCCTCGACAAGTTAGAGGTTCTGAGGCCACAGGATCTAAAGGTGACACATAACAAAATCATTGTTGATTATTACAAAAGCAATGAAGCTAAAAGAACAGAAATTCTAAGAAAAAGTTTAAATGCAATATGTATGCAAAGTACATCATCGACAACCTCAACAACTTCAGCGATGGGAGCAGGAACAATTGCAACAGCATCTCAGAGTGCAGAAACTGATGATGTTGAAAAAAGTGTTCTTAGATATAATCAAGCAGTAATACTTTTTCATTCAAAGCAATATCAAGCTGCACTGGAGATTGCAAATAGTTTATTTACCTTGATTGAACCAATGGGTAAATAATGTTTATTATTTAATTTATCTAAGAATATTTATGTCAAATAGTAGTTTTACTGAAAAAAAAACAATTCTTGATGTTGACAGAACTTTATAAAAATTAATTTTTAACATGATTAATAATGAGAAAAATTTTATTAAAATACATTATAAAAATAAAAAAAAATTGATAATGATAAGTATTTAACGTTATCATATGATATATTTTATAAGTTTATTATTTCTTTACATATTTCATTTAATTTATTTGTTTTTATGTTGCAGAGGAAAGTTTTGTTCATAAAGTTTGTCTATTGCTTATTGAACTTCATTTAATATTAGGAAAATCAGATACTGCTTTAACATTAGTTAATTATATAGAAAGCCAGTTTACATCTTCTGCTGATTCCTCAAAATCAGCATTAGGTGAACAAAGTCAAAATCAAAAACATGAAGGAATAATTAAATCAAATACTAGAACAGCAGCAACAATGGCAGCAGAAAAGGAACAAAAGAAAGATAGTATTGACGTAGCTACAGATGCTTTTCGAATAAAACTATTAAAGTATAAATTAAGGATATATTTAAGGACACTTCAATTAAAACTTTGTAAAAGAGAATGGAAAATATTAGTATCTTTAGGGATGCCCACAGTAAGTGTACGAGTAATAAAACTTATATTTTTTCAAAAACTAACTTATTTATTTTTAGAATCTATCAACAATTTTTTTAAAAGCTAATTTAGAATATTTAAGGAAAAATTTTAAAAAATCAATGAAACTTCTGTATACTATAAACAGTGATACCTGTCCAGATTTCAAGTGAGTTCAAAAATAAAATATACAAAAAGAAGATTTATATTTTTATAGACTAAAATTCAAATTTAATATTCAGAACATGTGGAGAATCTATTGCTGTTCTGTATTATAATAACATTGCCAGTCTCCATTTTGCTATGGGAAAACCAAATTTAGCGTGCTTCTACTTAAAAGCTGCATTAAAGGAAAACAAGACAGCTGTTGAGAATGTAAAAATCACAGAAGGTACCAATAATTCAATTGTGTCCTCAACACAATCATCAAATCCTCTTCATGCACTTGGAAAAAATAAACATTATGAATTAATGTATAGTTTGGGTGTAAGTTTGTTGTATACAGGGCAACCTACTAAGGCCTTTGATTGTTTCATTGATGCTGCACAACAACTCCACAATAATCCAAGGCTTTGGTTAAGAATGGCTGAATGTTGCATAATGTGTCACAAATCAGTAAATATTTAGTCAATATAAGAAATATACTTTTTTTATTATTCTGATAACTATTTTATTAATAAATTATTTTTAGTCAAATAAAATTGATTTTGATATTTCTGGAAGACGCAAAGATATAGTTGAAAAAGTTTTAGGAGAAAATAATGGTACTGGAGTCACTAGAAAATTTGTTCTAGCAACCTCATTATCGAAAAATTATAAATACAATACAGAAGGATTATCTTATGCCATACCTCAGCCAACTTTAGAATATGGAATGTTGTGCCTGAAAAATGCTCTTTTCCTATTACCTACAACAAATTGTGAAGAACCAAATTTGCCCATAACTAATTTGCCATCAGAAGAGGGAGCCAAAAAAACAATAATTAGACATCCACAACAATCAAGCTTGCTTGGCTCTCTTACATCTTCAACAAATCACAAATTAGGTATATGTTGATTATTATTATATCTAATGAAAAATATTATAATTATTTTTTCATAAAAAGAGTAATACAATTTCATACATTTTAATACTAAAACTATTTTTAAAAATAAAAGTGTTATTATTTCAATAATTGTTAACAGAAATATTTAATTCCATGTTTTGCAATAAAATTTTTGCAATTTGTTAATTTAAAGTAATTTATAAAATAAATTTAAAACTTTATAATTATACTTTTTTATTTGCTTATAGGTAATAACAATTCAACAGGACACAATATTTCTATACAAAATTCCACCCGAACAATACCATGTCAATCAACTGTAATTGAAAATTTAAATTTAAAAATTAGTATTCTAACTAATAGTGCATATATATCATTATGTCTCGGTGATTACATATTAGCACTAGAGTATTCTAAATCTCTTCTTAGTATAAAAAAATTACCAGGTGCTCATTATTTACTGGGTAACTTATATGCAGCAGAAAGTCTTATTTTTTTAGATAGAATTTATGAAGCTCTCGAATATTTAAAACCAGAAAGTCTTCAAGATGTTAATACTTATATACCTATTGGAGAAATTATTGGGGATAAAGAAAAAACAGTTGAGGAAGTGATTGAGCAAAAACCTAGTAAAAGTAAATATTATAATTATTTAATTATTTTTAAATTTATATTGTAAATTAAATATATCTGTTGTTAGTTACATGGTATCCATCAAATGTACCTACTGCTAAATCAATACTTCGATATAATTTGGCAGTGGCTTATGCTATTCGTGGAGAACTTGATAAATCTGGAGAATTATTAAAACAAGTATAATATTTAAATTATTCTATTGCTTTAATTCACCATATACTTAAAATTATGTTGAATTATGATATATTATTGCTTATAGGTTTGGACATCAAAAGGCCCAGAATGTGATGTTCCTATTCAAGTCATTATGTTAGCTCTTTATATTGAACTACAATTAGGTAATTTTCGTGCATCAACTTATTCTAAATATATTTAACAATTGTATACACTTAAATAATACATTGTTTCTAAAAATTTTTATATTGTTTCAGGACACGTTGCCATTGCACGTTCTTTAATAAAACAGCATTATTCTCCTGTACAGCAACATTAAAATTAGATATTTATTATAAATGCTCTTTAATTTGTTAATTTGTAAAAAAACATATTGTACATACTTGATTTATTATACTATGAATGGCACAATAGTGATACATGATAACAATTTATCTTTTAAAAAATTTTTTTTTATTAAATATACAATTGTGTACAAATACATGAAACAAACAAATCAAGAAGTAACAATATGTATTCTTTATCCCCATTAATGGAATGCTTTTTTAAATTCCATGACTGCTTTTTTAGAGTATTAAGCATATAAAGGATAAATTTGTTCAAATAAGTCATATTATAAGTTTGATTATTTACATAATTTATGACACAAATCTATACGCAATTATCCCAGCCACTGCCACAATTGTTCCACCAAGTAAACTCCATTTAACTTTTGTACCTCTCTTGTCACTATTCGCTTGCGTGATAAGATTTTGCTTTTTATCTGGTAAAGTTCCTAACATTTTACGATATAACTTCTTTTCATGATGTGCATCTTTAGCACTTTTCTTCTTTAAAATAGCAAGTTCTTGTTGTATTGCTTTGTCATCTGGTTTAACTTTTAAAGCTTGTGTTAATACTGCAAATGCCTTTGCATGATCTCCTTTCCAGTGAAGAATTTTTCCTAGAAAAATAAATTATAATAAAGATTTTTTTTTTTCTTCAAAGAAACTGACAATTGATTACCCTTTCGAAATAATGCTTTAATATTTTGTGGTTGACATCGTAAAACACTCTCTACACTTTGTAATGCTGCATCATATGCTTCACATTTTAATTGTGCTGCAGCTAAATTGTTTTGCACTACTAAAGCATCTTCTAAAAGTGCTTGTAATTCAGTATCTGTTGCAGATTCAACTACTTTATCCGATTTTTTATCATCACCTACATCGTTTTCATTTGTGGGTGAAAGATAAAATAATGCTTTTCTATAGCACTGAATTGCTAATGTGTATTCATTGCGTGCAAACCACCAATTTCCTTGTTCGCGTTTTTTATTTCTAAAAAATATTTAAATTATTAAAGTTATTGAATTAACAGAACCTTTAATAATATTTAAGTAATATTTTAAATTTCTTATTATGAATAATATTATTTGATATATTATACCCTATTTCTCTTTTTTCACTGTACTGTAAACTATCGACATCAGGTTCCATTTCAACACGATTAAGAGTAACATTATATATAAGTTTGGCATTTGGAGGTATTTCTGGTAAAGGGGGTGAATTTCTTCCTAAAGTACTGTATCCAAACCTAGAATCTATTTCAACCAAGGCTTCTTCTTCTGTATTCATTAAAGCAACTGCTAAATCTATGCCCTAATAAAAACAGATAAAATTAACTACTATAATTTAACTTATAAATTTATATATATTTCTATCTACCTGAATAACTTCCATATCACCCAATTGAATAGTGATCTCTTTATCTTCAACAATTGTTCCATCTTCTAAACGACCAGTTAATTTAAGGAAACACAGATCTGATCGATTAGGCCTGGTATTTTCCTTTCCAGCTTTTAATACTTTTTTTCGCAACTGTCCACTACCTAAAATATCCATCCATTCTTCAACTGGATCATCACTTAGTGTTGCTTTAGTTAAAGGATCATCAGGATTAACGTCGAAATTCATTTCATTTTTGATAAAATCTGATTGATTATATTGCTTATCCATTACAGATGAAGAATAATCTACTTTACTTCCCTCTTCCACTTCCATCGTGCAAGCGTTTACGGTGATTTTTATTATTAAATCGTGCTAGAACTATTAAAAAATTTGTCGATTCATCGTATTTATTGAATGACTAATCATGCGTTAATTTACTTAGATTGTAAAAATTAAATGCCCGTTTGCAATACTTTCTACTGTTTACCTAGATTGACTTTTGCAATTTTAACTGCAAAATTAACAAATCGAATTTGTAATAAAATTTACGCAAGAGATCTTCGCCGGCTAACGTATTTTTGTATTATTATAAATTCAACTGCAGCAACTATCTTCAGCTGCGTATACCGTGGTATGTAACGTATATTTATTTGCCTAACCTTCGCTTTCGCTTTCTCACTCGGCGCATGTAGTTACGCTTGTTTTTTCTCGAATTTACGGCATATATGTGCACAGTTTGATCTTCGATGAGGCTTTAATGTATTGCTACGGCTACTACACTGTGAAGATATATAATACGTGTATATCAAATTGAAATATTTTATCAGATTTTATTTCAGATTTATATAATCAACAATCTCGGGTTGCTTTTATTTTATTTTTTTGTTTTTTTTTTTGTTGAGAAACTTGGTTTTTTATAAAATGTCTACTGTTCAATCATAAAAATCATTTAATCATCTCGAGGCCGCAGATTATTATCGCAGATAATACACGCACCGGGAGTATTAATAAATGATTTTTTTTTAAATAAACGATACTAGACCAATTATAATTTAACATTAATAATTGGGACAAGAAATTGAAGTGCAGTCTTGTAGAAACTGTTAATTTAGCAACTAGTTGCAATAAATGATATATGTATAATGGGTTATACGCTCCCATGTTGATCTCCATAAAAACAATATATTGTCTTCTCTATCTGACAGAAATTTTATCATAAATACCAGGATTATTCTATAAATTGAGGGCGAAATAATATAGCATATTCTTTTATTACATTAAATTATTTTAAAAAGCTTCTGTTTCATATAAATTGGAATATATATATATATATATATATATATATATATATATATATATATATATATATATATATATGCATATATATGCATTCAAATATCACGTGCGATGTACCCTCGGAGCCGCTCGGTTGTTGTGCCTTTGAGATCATTACGTTATGTTACATAAGTAAAATATATATTATTTATATAATCCAGGGGCGTCTTGCAAGACTGTGGGATCCTATGGAAACTATAGATCTATTATGACATGGGCCCTACATTATATTTAAAAAAAAAGAATACTTTTTCTCATCATAAGATCCTAAATAGTAATTGATTTACGTTGAGGAAAAATAGCTATGTAACAAATAGGAAAAATATTAAACTTCCTAAATCTTATTCCTATACGAATCAATACATATGCTACATGTAAAAAAAATATTTTATGTTATACAATATTTTAGTTTAACTTATAGTTATTTCTATTCCTAAATCATGAAATATAAATTATATTTATCAGTTTTTACAATACAAATGCTTCTAGAGGCGTTTTTGTGTACCAGATTTTTAAATAATATAAACATAGGAATCAAAATACAAATAGAGTAAAATGATTACCCTTTCAGATAAACTTAATACTTTAGCATTTTAGACTAGCACACCTATATATCCTAATATATATATATATATATATATATATATATATATATATATATATATATATCCAATAGGGGATTTAAAAACGACAGCAAAACAGCAATAAACCATACCCTTCTTGAAACTGTTAAAAGTTACATATAATTAAGAAACGGGATTGGCTAAATTAGATGAATATATACGCCCTCTGATGACAAGAATTGAAAATAGAGGAAGTTGGTCGCGTTTACTGTGCTGATATCTGATGCTGCAGCAGGCTGCAGCTATAAACTGCTATGCTGCTATGACCTGCGCTGTTATCTGCTGCTACACGCGCATGTTAAAAAGCTATATAACAATTATATAGGAAATGTAAGAAATTTTTTATTTTATTTTTAAAAAAATTAATAACACATTAATTATAGAAAAAATGTAAAATTTTCAAAGGATAATATTTTACTACGTTTCCTATATCAAAATGAATTTTCACAGAGCTATATTAATGGAAAATAATCTTGAGATGTCTATTCATTGCATTTTAAACTAATAAGATTATATATTTCCAGAGTAATAATAGATAAACTACTAATTCTATTTATTTTCTTTATGATTTATAAATTTTTATAATTACTTTTAAAGAATCTATTCACTATAGGAAAAATTTTAAAAAGCAATAAGATATTTGTTTATTACATTTTTCTATTAAACATAATAGTTAGTGAAAGAACTTTGGAAAAAAGACTGAGCCTGTCATGTAATTAATACGAATTATTTATTTTTAACTATTGAAATACTTATATTAATTAGCTATTCTAATAATTTTATATATTAAGTGTACAACTTTTTTCCACCGTTTTGCAATAGATGTCTGTGCGGAAGTGGTAGTCGAAATAAATAGATCATAGATGTCATACAATAAGCTTAGGTATTTGTAAACATAATGTCACCGAAATATTAGTCGATCAGCGTAATAAAATTATTCTCAATTAAAAATGTCAGCTTACGAGCGAAATTCTCGTCATTTGCGGAAGGTTTTAATTTTCTGCTTTCGTATGAAGAAATCCGCGGCTGAGGCTTATCGTCGAATGCTCTCAATTACCTATGGTGAGGTCACTATTAGCGAAAGAGCGTGAAGAGAGTGGTTTCAACGCTTCAAGAACGGTGATTTTCACGTCGAAGACCAGCACACAGGTGAAAGAGAGAAGGTTTTCGAAGATGAAAAATTGAGGGCATTATTTAATTCAAGACTCTTGTCCAACGCAACAAGAATTGGCAGGATTTTTGGGAGTGACCCAATAAGCCATTTCAAAACTGCTGAAAGTCATGGGAATTATTCGGAAACAAGGAAAACAATAAAGCCTTGAAATTCGGAAAAAAAACACGACGAAAGCAAAGTTGTACACCTAATAGAATATAAATTAAATACGTTCTTATACATTAATAAAATAATTAATATTTTTTACATAAATATGAATTGTTTTTACGTAAATTTTACTTGCAAATTACTTAAAAAGTATCTATCTTTATAAAAAAAATTTAAGGGTGTTATAATTCTTTTGGGGTCACAAAAAGCCTGGGTCCTTATGAGCTATGGGGGCAGGCTTATATATGCATATTTGTAAGGGGCATCCAAATACTATATGCTATTCGATGCTACCTATATATATGCACATCATGGTTATACAATGCGGCCCCGTGTGAAAGGGATATTTTAATATTTCTGCTTGAAAACCTAAATTGAAAACATACAAATAATTATATAGATGAAAATAAAAATTTCAACTTAAAATTTTTAATAATAAATTTATAACATTATTATTTTTATTCTTGTTCTATAAAAGTATGTAAATATATACTATGGTAGTTCTATAAAACTCTCATTATATAGTATTATATGATTTTTATTGCGTTCTTTTGACTGCACGTTCCATTACAATATAATAATTTAATTGTCACACGATTTTCGGTGATTTGAAATGAACCTGACCTACTTTATATGTTTATATGTGTTTAATAAGCATTACATTGTTTGAAAAATATCAAAGTCCTGGCTCCTGATGCAGAAATAATTTATAAAATTATATTATATATTCTTATATTATTATCAGTAAATGTTTTTAAATAAAAAAATTACATTTAATATATTATTTTAAAAAAATACTTCATATGTTTTTAGATATTCTATGATTTTTCTATTTCCCATTAATATCATTCCTTTTTTAATTAACAGAAAATATAATTTTTTAAATTTTGTCAATGTGCAAATTTAAAACGAAAGAAAAATAATTGTTTGTTTTTATATATGTATAAAAATATATTTATATATAATATGAGAAATGTAGCGAAATTTGTGCAACATTATTATATTATGATTCATATATTATCTACAATAATTAGCGTCAAAAAGGTATATTGTATTTTATATACATGTATGCAATTAATTTATAGGCATTTAAGTATATATATATATATATATATATATATATATATATATATATATATATATATATATATATTTGCACATGCATATAGATATGCAAAATTGCCAACACTACATGTACAGTACTCAGCATAAGTAAATGGTTTAAACACCAATTAAAAAATAATAATAATGATAAGTTCATAACTTGATAAGTGAAAGGATAAGTACTGAATGAGTCAAAATAAAATTTCAAAACGTAATGAGCTTGTTGGAATGTTTATAAAACACAATGCAAAAATTAAAATTTAAGAAACATCACGATGAAAGAAATTCGTGCTTTTACTGCTTAAATAAAAGACAGGAAAAATTTTCCTCCTGAAAGTATAAATGTTTATCATTCATTGTTTAGTGTTAAACTTAAAAGATGCTTCCGCCTCAAGCAGAATATACTGCATAAAGCGAGTGAATAAAAAAATTGATTTAAATAAAAACTGTTAGATATTAAGTTATTGTATATAAAAGTCGGAAACAAAATGACACGTCGTCGCTTGCTTTTGGAGAGGCAAGGGGAGGCGTTGCGATATACATATATATACATGTGGCGTGGCTTAGTGGACTCACTCGGAATTGCCTCAGCTGAACGAAGAAAGTCATCAACTCATACCGGCTCTTGCTCTTGCGAATACACTTTCGTTTGAGACGATTTCTTTGTTAGCTCCGTGAAAATTAGATTTTCTAAATATTGTGCTTCTAGCATGAAACGCCTCGCTGTGTTCCTTTGCCTCGTGGCAACGGTACTTGGTTCTGTACAACAGGAATCGGAGGAGACTGGAAAAAAGGGACCCAAGGTTACACATAAGGCAAGTTTATCTTTTGTAATATCTCATACTTTTTCAAAATTTAACATTGCATTTTTTTATATTTCGTGGACAAACACATTATATACAAATACGTTCTAGATTCATTGTATTTATTACTAACAAATTTGCGCAAAATTTTTATTTCAAATGTCTTGACAAAGGAACTTTTTATAACAAAGAAGAACGTGTACGGGAGTACAACGACCTGTGAATCATTCTTGACCTTGACTCATAAATTTTACAGGTATGGTTTGACATAGAAATTGGTGGTGAAAAAGCTGGACGTGTAGAAATTGGTCTTTTTGGTAAAACTGTTCCCAAAACTGTCCAAAACTTTGTAGAATTAGCTAAAAGACCAGCAGGAAAAGGTTACAAAGGGAGCAAATTCCACAGAGTCATTAAAGACTTTATGATCCAAGGTGGTGACTTTACAAAAGGAGATGGAACTGGAGGTATGTAATTTTACAGTTTTTAAAAAACAAACAGAAATACGTAATTTGATACAAATATAAGTAAAAAATTAATATAGTAAAATATATGATTTAAAAAAACGATTTTCATGATAAAAAAAATATGGAATTGTACATATTTTTAAATGTGATTTGAAATAGGCTTAAATTAATATTTGTAATAAATTTTTATTGATTATATTTCCATAGGAGAAAGTATTTTTAGTCCTCATTTTGATGATGAGAATTTCAAACTGAAGCATTATGGAGCTGGTTGGGTATCGATGGCTAATGCTGGTCCCAATACTAATGGTTCACAATTCTTTATTACTGTAAAACAAACTCCTTGGCTCGATGGTAGACACGTTGTTTTTGGAAAAGTCCTTAAAGGAATGGTAAGTCCTAATAATAAATTTTTGTTTAAAAATGTTGTAATTTATCCAATTTCAATTATTTCAAACACTTTTTATATAATTCACAGGGCATTGTTAAGAAAATTGAAAATTCCAAGACAGACAACAGAGATAAGCCAACATTGGATGTGGTTATTGCAAACTGTGGTGCTGAAACTGTTGCTGAACCCTTCAGTGTCACTAAAGATGATGCCCTTGAATAAATCTACCAATTGCCTCTCTTATAGTGTTAATTTTTTATAATTGCGCACAAGATATTGTCTTTTTTTAAGAAATTATGAAATAAAGAAATTTATTTATTAAGAAAATATTTAATTTTATTTTAAAAAATACTAATTTTTAATTGAGTGGTAATAAAAAAGTACCAATTAAATTTTCATCGAAAAGCCAAAAAATCCAGACACAATTAATACATCTATGAAAAACTATTTTAAAAATATTTGAAATAAAAGCTGCAGATATTTATGTTCTACATATTTTTGTTTTAGCTGATTACAAATGTTTCTTGAACCATAAACAATTATTTGTGTCAATTTTTTTCCACATGTAGTATTAACTTTTACAATTGATTCCAAAGTATTATATTTTTAATGAATTTATAATTTTTTTCACTTGTAAATCTTTGAAGAAAAAAGTTTAAACTTTTGAGAAAAATGCAAACATATGCTTAATACTTTTATCAATTTTTATCATTTTTATCCCAATTTTTTAATACAAATTCTGTATAAAAAAACTCAGAAATTCGTAAAATAAAATCTATACTGATTTGTATATAAATACTAAAATGTCTAGTATTTTCATATTTCTAGTATGATTACAATATTGCATTGCATTATATATATATCAATATATATATATATATATATATATATATATATGTGTGTGTGTGTGTGTGTGTGCACGTACGCACATACACACGCACGTGTAATATATAAAAGAGGAGTTGACAATGCGGATCGTGAAGCAGCGCGCAGCGTCAAGTCAATGCACTTTTTATTCTGTTAGGTTAGCTTCTTCCGGCCTAAATGTCTAAATTGTAATGATGCCGCTTGCCGCAAGATACGACTGCGAATACTATTATCAGCTATTATAATGCTACTTGCTAATGCTACATTATAGTGGCTTCTCTGGCATGTCATTCATGTAATGTGGCACTGGCATCCAACATCCAAGCCAAAATTCAAACTACTTCTAAAGTTCTAACAGCTCCTCTCATCTCACCTGCTCCTACTAACCTTGAACAGCCTTGAAAGTTGAAATATGAAGTTTTGGCAAAGACCCAAGTTTTATAAACAGACACAGAATGACAAATCCTGTTTTTGAGTTTCTTTATTTTAGTTCAAGTATAAAATGTATTAAAATATTACAATATTTATTGCTCATTTAAAACCAAAACTAAGATGGAATTAAAAACGCCCGTTGTATACGGAATTTTTTTATCCATATCGTTTGTAATATTTTTACTTTATATTATTAGTGCTGCACGTTATCTTACAGACCATGAAGAAAATACATGTGCTATGACATATATGTTTGAATATCCTCAATATGTGGTTTGTATTCTTGAAGCAATTATATATAATTTAATAATAATTGTTATATTATCATCTGTCCGATTTTGTAAAACATAACACTTATTTTATTACATTATTTTTCTTGTCATTCATTAGTCTGCATTTTAGTAATATTTAAATAGTTAATGTGTATGTTAATTTTAACACAATTTTATATTTTAGAGAATAAGCTTAAGTAATAAAAATGAAGATGTATCTGAAGATTATTTATTTCCAAGATTTCGTTTGTATGCTTATGGTGAAGGATTTGTGACTGAGCGTTTAAGAAGAATGCATTTTTCTGGTATTCCTGTACTATTTATTCCAGGAAATGCTGGATCTCATGAACAAGGTTCATAGAATAATTAATATTCTTTTTTAAATCGTAACACGTTATTTTATTTTAAACAATTTTTACAGTTAGGTCCCTGGCCTCAGTTAGTCTACGAAAAAGTTTAAAAAGTCGTACACCTTTTCACTTTGATTATTTTTCTATATCATTTGGTAAAGAGTATTCAGCTCTTTATGGAGGAGTATTGGAAGAAGAAACAAAATTTGTTGCCAAATGCATACAAAAGATTCTGTCCCTGTATCAGGATAACGTAAAAAATGTTATTTTAATTGGTCATTCTATGGTTAGTATATATTTATATTTGTATATATATTGAATGGATAACATAGTTAAAAAATCCATATACAAATGAATTAAATCATATAATTCTTGATAAAAATGAATTAATCATTAATAATTTTACAAATATATTAATAATTTTTATACATATATTGCAGGGAGGTATAATTGCCAAAGGTGCTTTATTGTTAGCACCTCAAATAAATACAAAAGTTGCTAGTATTTTGATTACATTAGCAACACCTTACAATCCTTCTTTTTATCCAGATTATACTTTTTTAAATTATTATAAAAAATTATCAGATTCAATTGAATATTTACAAGAAAATGGAACCACAGTTATTTCAATTGGTGGTGGTCCTAGAGATATTATAGTTCCTTCTTCTCAAATAATTGATGAACATGCTGATTTAAATGTCCTAACAACAAATATTCCAGGAGTATGGAGAACTACAGATCATTTATGTATACTATGGTGTAAACAATTAATATTAAAAGTTGTTAGATCATTGTTTGATTGTGTTGATATTTCTCAAAAACCACCAGCTATTTTTGAAAGCCATGAAGTTAGAATGAAAGCTTTTCATTGGCACATGGTCCAAGTAAGTTGACATAACTCTATATACAACTTTATTTAATAAAATTAATTTTACAATATTTTAGCGATTTAGTACAAAAAAAAAATTACCAAGTACTCTTTATCCTCAAAAAGTTCAATTTCTTATTGATGATAGTGAATGGATTGAAGATATTCGCAGGCAATATGTTTGGAGTAGTAAGAATTATACTCTTCAAAATAAATCAAAGAAAATTAAGACTGTTTATCTAATGATAAGACTGAATGCTCCTATTGATACTATATCAATAGATGCAGTTCATTTAAAAAATCTAGACTGGATTTTTGCTTGTTCTGCATCTAATGTTCGTGAACAATCAAGAGTATGGTAAGTTTGAGATAAATTAGATATTCAAAAAAAATTACAGTTTATTGAATAAAATATCTTTATAAAAAATATTATTAGTATTATGATTCTTTATAGAGTTATATTATAATTACAAATCTATTTTTTATGATTTTTAATAAATGCTATCTCATTAATAATTATAATAATCATAAGAAACATGTAGTTTGAATATTTGAAATTTTATATTTTATTGCAATTCATTCAGTTTATCAGGTTGGAGTTTAACAAATCTGACAAGAGTTATACCAGGATTGACAAGAAAACCTTGGAAATCTTCAGTAGATATCGATTTAAATGAAATCAAATCCTTAGGTGCTTCTCATGTAGTCATGAGAATTCCAATTCAAACTTATAACAACTACAATCATGATAGTGAAGAAGAAGACGAAGATGACGACGATCAAATTATTCAAGTTGACGCTTATTTGCGATCAACAAGACATAAATTCTTTAGCGAAATACAGAATCCTTGGTTTTCTGAACGTGGAATGCTTCGTTATTATGTAACACTAGATGGTATTACTGATGGGGTATCGGTTGGATTTAAAAAGTCTAATTGCAATGATAATTCTTATTCTCACTATGCCATGGTTGAACTATTAGAGCCATGGATACCAGGAGCAGCACAAATTTTTCACTTTTCTGAAAAGTAAGTCAATTACAAACAATTATTTCATTTACAAATTATAAAATATGGTTGAAATTTTTAGTGACGATACTCCAAAAGCATTGAAATTACAAACTGTGCATTCTCAGAGATTACAAATAATGAAATCACAAAATGCCCAATTGAGATTTACAATAGATTCTGCGTGTTCTCATGAAATTTCTGTAGAGAGAAAAAATATTATTGAAATAATTGTTTGTATGGTAAGAGATAGATGGCGATTTATATATCCTATAATAGTGGGATTACTATTGTTAAGCATTGCACAACAATTTGATTCTCAACATAATGACAAAATAAGTATCACTGCCATTATTATAGTTACTGGAATTTTGTGCTTAAGGTTTAATTTATTAATTGAATTTTGCGTTTCTGTATTTATTCTTCATATTATGGCTATTGGAATCTGCTGCTCAGTCGTATTTTTTGGATCAGTAGCCCATAATATTGCAGTGAGGTAATAATTTATGAAATTACAGTTTATTAGAAATCATAAGCAAAAATCACTGTATTGTTAATTTTTTTATTTGTTTTAATTGTATTTATCCTAAAATGATATATTTATTTATTTATTCTATATACTTCAGTGATTTTACTTTCAATTTTTTTTAGATTTATTAAGAAAATGAAACGAAAAATAATTCATATTTGTTTTGTAGATTTTTAGCAAGAGCTATAACTTTCTCCACAACCTGGTCAGATTGGTTGCTTGGTGGCTTAGTTAATCAACTACCCATTGTGACTGCTGGCGTTTTACTTTCTATAATTCCAGCTACTTGTGGAGCTTTAGCAATGCTTCTTTCAATTTTTATACATTATTTAAGATTAACTCAAATGTATGATGATTTTTTGGAAGAACTACTATTAGCGTCGATGAGGCATTTTAATTTATTAAAGAAACGAGAAAAAAATAATGAATCCTGCAACATAACAAGACAAAATATGTTTAATCAAGTGCTTCTTTTTCTATTTTGGTCTTTTGCCGCTTTACCAGCTATACCATCAGCCCTTGTATGGGCCAAAAATTTCAGGTAAAATTAATACGATTATTAAAAAAGTGAAAATTTTAAACTAAATTTCATTTCTAGATTTAGTTCAAGATTAGAAACGGAAGATCCAATATTTATGTACAGCTGGATTATTATGGTTGCTTGTGGAACTTCAGGATTAGTAAAAATCTCAACAACCATTAGCAATAGTTATAAAAGTAAATTATTAACAGCTTTATTACGTTGTTTAGGGTGGATAGCCCTTACAATGTCTACATTATCAAATGCAGCATATTACTATTGGTGTTTTCCACCAACTCTTGCTGTAATAGTGGTACTCATTTCTATATATTCTTTGCAATTATAAGATAAGTGAAAGAGATCGTTTTTAACATAATGTAAATTAAATTTTACGCATAGACTGTGATTATAACTGTAGATATTTTGAAACTTATATTAAACTTTCGAATAATGTTTATACTTTTAAAATAATACAATAGAAAAATAGCAGAATATTAGAACATAGAAAACGTTTTCTATACTTTAACAAGATAGTGACTATTTTAGTATGAGAACTCATGTAACCAAAGGTACTACATGGTTCAAGATGCATACATTTATACATTATTTATATTTCCATAGACAATAGTAATATTTACTGAGATTCTAAGAGATTAACGAAAGGAAATAAAGTATATGAAAAAAATACAAATAGACGATTCAAAAAGTAAATCTGTATATTCTAATTTCAAAAAATACCAAATAAATGCATATACAATAAAAGATTATGCAGCTATCTATAGCCACGCACCGCAGTATATAATTAACAACGATTAGATTTGTAGTATCAGCGCTCTCAACTCATAATTTTATGTGAGAAATCTCGTAAAGGATATATTTTCCTTCACCATTAGACAAGTGATTGCCATTGTGTACAAATATGGACAAATGACAAATCGAGTGTTATTGCTAAATGAACATCACGACGTCACGAATCACTTTTTGTTATTTACCAATACTTTGGTAATTTAGTGAGAAATATACACCAGAGACTTTTCAAAAACGAGTGTCCGCGGCATCTTGATTGCGAAACTTCTTAGATTTTTCCATAATACGCTTTCTAAAACTGCAGTAATTAAACATCTTGTAAACGCTGTAATTACCAGGAACATGCTATTCTATCTTAAGAGATTTTGTTCGTATGTAGCTATATAATAGCGAGTTTCGGCAATGAATATTTCAACCCGTTATAGTTTAAACGTGAAAATATGAACGTAACGCATATTAATACATTAAAAAAATTACATTTTTGTTTGATATAAAATCGAGATTTAAAAATGTAAACTATTTTAAGTATACAATAAAGAAAATTTTACACAAAAGTAAATATGATTAATATTCATATTAACCTTTTTTTATATTTATGAAATTTGCTTTTTTTTAATTGCACTATTTTTTTTAGCAAAAATATACTATAAATTGCTTAATTTTGAATAATAAAAACTTAAGAAAAGAATAGTGAATTTTATAAAGTAAAAATTGAGTCGTTATTTTTCAATAACTAAAGTCTCTATAAATATTTTTTTCCAATCTTAAGTGTATAAACTAGTAACTAAAAATTTTTTTACAATAGCAAGAAACACTGAATCTTTCAAGACTAAAATAGAAATGACCAAAAATACATCCATTGGGCATTCCTTGTTGTTATCATGATAACAATTTAGGTTCATTTTTTTTCTTCAATAATCAAGAGCCCACTCATTTTCTTGTATAAATGCATCAATAACTTCTTTCATAGCAAGATTAGGGATCAGTTGATCTTGTGTCAATCGAACTCGTGTAACTGGATCAAAATGTCCAACTCTTTGTAAATGTTCTTCAATATCTTTTCTTTCATAAGTTATACCACTTGGTGTAATAACAGGTTCTTGCAGTATTTCAAAACTAATTTTACCACATAAATAATCTGGAACTTCTCGTTTCTGTAATTTAAGCGATAAAAAATCATATACTTTTCATTATTATAGTGTTTTAACTAATTTTTTACAATTTGTATAAAGTCTTTTATAGAAATGTAAATTGTAACATTATATAACAGAATTTCCTTATTTAAATAATTTAAAATAGTTAATTTGAATAAAATTAATAATTAACAATTCTAGTTTATTAATTGCCTAATTAAAGAAACGTGAAAGGCATATAGACTGTGACTATAGAAAGTGTACAATAAATATGTATTTAATCAGCCTCTATAACTAGCATCAGTTTTTTCATAGAAGCAATGCTTTATTTTATGGTTTATAAATTATGTTATATTGACATACCCTTCGATTATCATCTACTTTAGCAAATATATCACTTAATTCAGCAATAGCTGAATCCCTTTTTTCTTCTATTTCTCGCTGCATTGATATTAATTTAGATTCTGTCATAAAATCATCTTCTCCTCGTTCTTTTTTGTCACCATCTCCATGACAAGTTCTTTCTTTAAGTTCTAATAGACTCTTATCTGCATCATCCATGATTAATCGATTCAAATAGGTCTGAAGTTCTATTTCTTGATTTATTCGCTGTTCTTCTTTGATTTGAAATCTCTTTTTTCGAGCTTGTCGTAGAACACTTGTCATATCATCCCCATAATTAAGTTTCTGTTCTTTGGCTAGGTCAACAGCTAAAATGTATGTATTTTTATTGAATTTTGCAAATAAATATGTATTTATTCCCATTATTAGTAATATTATTTAAATAAAACTCTATTTAATTTTTCAACAAAATTGAAATGAATATTTAATAAAATATTTAAAACAGTATATTATTATAAAAACATATTTCAATTGTTCTAAATATTATTTTATATGGATATTCTTAAAAAATATAATTGAATTAAATTTGATATATAAATACTGCAATAGCTCAAAACATTTAATTAAACAATCAATAAATCATATTTCTTTGTTTTTACCTCTTTGAAAATGTTTAATAGCTTCATCAAAAAGTTCCATTCCTTGAAGAGCCAATCCAAGAAAAAAATGCCCTTTTACAAAACATGGATCAATATCTAATGCTCGACGACAATCTTGACACGAAGAATCCCATCTCTTTAATTTTAAATATGATAAAGCTCGGTTTGTAAAGTACGGAGCTTGATTTGGATTTTTTATCTATAAATATATATATAAATGATATATTTATAATTAGATAAGTAATTATTATAATTATGCAATTATAAAAATTACAATTTTTTAAATTAAATATATCACCTACTATTGCTTTTGTATAACAATTTGCAGCATCCTCATACTTATGAAGACTAAAAAGGCGATTGCCTTGTTCCTTCAACTCCTTGTCCGTAAGATTTGCTGTTGTATACATTTTACTCATGTTTACAATTATAATTGCGCGTTACAAACACTTGTACTAAAAAACTATTCACGTTACATATGCGACTGCACTAAATAATATTAATCTATTTTGTTTAGAATCCAGCATTATATCTGTGGTTCTAATATGAACGCAGACACAATGATATACAAATAAATTTAGAAAAATTTAACTTGATTTGTAACATTATGAATCCATCTGTTTCTTACTTTTTTACATAGAAATTTTTCTAAATAAGCGAAAAATTTTGTGCCCTTATGTGCTCTTCATTTTTACTATACTTATATATGACGGTGTAATAATAGATGCGACGCGACAGCCAAAATTAGTGAAATAAAGATAATAGGAAAGTATATAGGAGTGAACTATAGAGAGACAGCTGTGATTTGCCTTATTCAGTGTTACCAATGTTAAAAAGTACAAAACGTATCGCCATTCGCTAGTGCCATCGTCGCGCTTATTCGCAATAATATCGTCATCAGATTGGCCAACCGCTATATATATATATTCTTCGCAATTTCGTATCGCTGATTTGCTGTGTCAGCTCAGTTATCAGCCTGACATTGTCAGGATGTCGATCACGTGGTATACTGTGTCACGTGTACTTGGCGATCGGGACGTTAGAGCAGAAGTGAGAACTGGTGAGAGCACTCGAGATTCGACAGATAATTAATTTTACTTGCAACATTTTAATTTGATAAATAATATTACTGAAAAAAGCTTTTATATTGTTATGCAAATTAATTTGGTTTACTAAAAATATATTGAGTAATCTAATTGAAAATATAGATTTATGATATAATTAGTACAGTCGTGCGTGGTGTAGTACGTCTGGTGTATTCATGAGGCTAGGACCAGCTAGGACTTTCTGTGATTTTCACATTATCTCTATATGGGAACATGAAACTGAGTACATCTGTTTTTTTTTCAAAGGTTACAATTATTTTGTAATTTTATGAGAGGTTTTGTACAAATTTGTTATAATTTATTTTGATTAACCAAAGATGATTCAATCTTAAAATTAACTCATAAATTCAATTATTTAAATTTGTGTTTTAGTTTATTTTGTTAATACAAATCATATTTCATACAGGTAATATAGGATCAGGATTCAAGGATTGTTTAGAAAAATACTACGAAGGATTTTATAAAAATGAAAAATTTGTAGATAAAATAGTAAATATATTTTTACTTATGAAATATAAATAACAATATTTTGATAAAATCAATTTCATTCGCATATTACATTTAGTTTGTACTTATGCAGCAATAACCAACAAAATTATTTATAACAGTAAAATAATTTACATAAACAATATAATAGACACAAAATTGAAACTAAGCTAAAGGAATTATTTCTCATTATAATTTATAAATTCTATGTTCTAATAAAAATTTGTACAATAATTTTAAATTTAAAATATTGTAGTGGTATTATATTATTATAAAAGTAGAGAATATTAACGAGCAATATTTAATGAGAAATAGATTGTAAGAACCTTGAATTCCTTTTAACAATAATATTTTATAAAATATCTATATCGATCATGTGCATCACAGAGAAAGAATGAGCCTAAAAATTTTTTTTTTTTCACTGTACAATTAAGAGTTGCACGTAGTAGAAAGAGTAAAGACACACAAAGGCTTTTTATTCGTCGGATGAGTAGCATAGTCAACGGCTAAACCTGTACGATGCTCCATATATTCCATTACTTTACGAGCCAACAAACGATTGTGTTCGTGAACACTTGGATGTGCGACGTATTCTTCCAACTGTAAATTCACATAAGAATTTCATCAACGTGAACTAAATTTCAATTTGAATTTTACATTAACAAATATTTACTCACTTTCATCCATCTGCATTCGCTTATTTCTCTGGGGCACTGTGCGATATCCAATGTTTCAGGAGTTAAAACTGATATGGTATAAATGTCCGAACATCCAAAAATCATTCGATGCATATGTCTAAAGGCCAGTACGCATTTAAATTTAGCTATTATTCCAGTTTCCTCCAGGACCTCTCTTTCTACGGCTGATGTTATGTCTTCATTGGGCTCTACGTATCCACCTGGTAACTTCCACTGCGAATTAACGCCGTACTTTTCTTTAACGACAAGAATTTCATTGGTCTCTTCGTTAAGGACTACTGCGCCGACACCCAGTGACGTGTGGGCGTAGGGCGGTATATTATTAATTTCGACTTTAGGCAGCCAGCGATAAAGCGTCGCCTGCTCCTCTTTGGCATGGTGAAACTTAAATCCTCGTTTGGTCAACTCCGGTATCCAGTACGATTGTGACAAATCCACCCGGAACCATATAGCCCTCCTGTCCTCCGTTATCCACTTCTCCAACGAGGCTGTAATATATAATAAAAAAAAAAAAAAAAAAAAGAGAAAAAAAAACAAAACAAAACAAAAAAAGAACACAGACAATTAAAAATTTCGCGATAAATTCCAAACGTTACTTAATCAGCAACGTCCGGCCAAGCGTAATGAGAGCATCATTTTATTACGACCTTCAAGGCGATCAGGAAATATCGTTATTTCGCAAGGCTCCGCCGCCGAGTCCACGGTAATTCCATTGTATCGATCCGGCTGACCGCGAAAAATCCCCTGACACTGTGCCATATTGGCGAAGGATAATTGGATAATTCCTTTCCCCCGCAGGTAACCGAGCGCCTTCGTAAACATCGGTTCGACAACCCTGGCACCTGCACACACACACACACGCGCGCGCGCGCACTTATCTCCCGTACGTCTGCGCCGCGTCCGCAATGCGCACATCGGCAGACGCAACACACGACATATATGCATGCATATGACGCACGAGCGTTCTGCTTTACTTTTCTGGCTTCGCATCGCCTGTCCATCTATATATATATATAATACTGCGCATGTGCTTCGTAGGCAACTCGCGCGCGCTTATCGCGGATCGCTTAAAAAAAAAAAAAAAAAAAAAATTATCAATAAATCCGCACTTTGTCACACTTTATATTATATAATTTACATTATTATTGTTTGTTTTTTTGTTTATTTATTTATTTTTTTTTTATATAATTCGCAATTGCAGCTCAATGGTCATATTGTAAACGAGCTGTTTATATATAAATATAATAATCGTCTATACGCGCGAAATTAAACCGTAACATTTTCTCTCCGCAGGCTAAAAATTACAAACGAGCTTTAATGCGAACGAACGTCCCAGAACTGCGGACTTATTTCGTCTTGTGCACGTCGCAAGTGGACTTACACCTGTCTCTCAAGATTCCGCAATGCATCACTCTCATTAACGCACATTTTACGCACTGCAGTCCCTCGCCCCGTTCCAGAATTCGCCAATGTCCCGATAGACCTTGCGCTCCCGCCCATTGTAATTGAGGGCCTCGCAGACGCGACAGTAGTGCAGGGACGGCGAGCCGAAGTAGCCGTGCTCGTTGACGACCCGATAGCCGGGCCGCCAGTCGTGGAGCCTCAGGTAGGCCTCGTCGTAACGATCGAGATAGAGGAGATAGTCGGCGAGGGACGACGGATTGGCGAAGTCGTCGACGTGTAGATAGGAGCCGGGCGGCAGTAGCGCCTGGCAGTCGGGCCTGGGCGCCCCCATTATCACGGGCACGGCGAGGCTCCGATAGGCGTTCCAGAACACCTTCTCGCTGATGTACTCGCGGCAGTTCGTGTTCTCGAACGACAGGTAGAACTTGTAGCCGGCCAGGCTCGGGCAGTCGGTGTCGAAGTGGCCCGGGCAGACGGTCCTGTTGCCGCCAAGGCAGCGGCCGAGGATCTGCAGCCTGTCGCCTAGGGGCGCCGCCGATAGGCGTTGCGGGACAAGTGGGGCAGATAGAGAGAGAGAGAGAGAGAGAATTTTTTCATTATTATATATACATAACTATTATTAAAATAATTGAATTTTTTTTTTTAATATAATTGCGTTTTATCGACAATTAAAAGCTTACAGCTCTTGTTCTATATTATAAAACAATAGCGGCGAAGATCGTGGCAGCGAGGCCAGTTCCGCCAATTTATTTATTATATACTTATGAAACTTATTCGCGTATACTTTGGAAATGAAACCGAGGGTCTTGCTGTACACTATAAGGTCGTACGTCCAATCTTTTCTAGATACTTTTTATACGGCCTCTCTGATCTTACACTTGACTCGCTGTCCCCGAGCGAATTGCATATATTTATTTATTGTACGAGCTTCAATACGTATATTGAAATAATTTATAGGATACAATAGGCCATGGTTTACAATTGTTTTGCAATTATTTCAGCACCTCGTAAGTGGGCCTTTGATTCAACAAATGCCGAAACTCTGGTGAAGAGGAAAAAATGGCGCTTTTACGACACACATTGTCAACTTTATCATTTAGACAGTAGAACGATTGATTTCATTACAGGCAGTTGGATCACGGTACAATTACACTTTGATGATGCAAATGACGGTAATACGAATAAAGTGTAATTGAATTGCGATCTAACTGCCTGTAATGAAACTAATCTAATTCCGCTGTCTGAATGATAAAGGCGATAATATGTCGTGAATACGCAATTTTTTTTCTTTCATAGAAATACGTAGAAAAGATTTTATGTACGACCTTTCATCATATATTTTCTTCTATACCACTTATGCACCGGCAAGACCGCTAGTTTCATTTCCAAAGTATAGGAACAAGTTTAATAAATTTGTAATAAATAAATTGACGAAAATGGCCTCGTTGCCACGATCTTCATTGTTATTTTATAATAGAACAAGAGTTATGAGCTTTTAAAAATTTATGAAAATAAAAATTAATGATTAATTCCTTTTTCTCGTGATGATTCAAGTAAAATTAATTTAAGCATATTTTAATAATAAACTTCTAAATGCGTGAATATAATATTGGACTTAATTTTAATACCCGCCCCCACTCCAGTTTGTAATAATAAATACCGCTTTATTCAAATTTTATGCACAAACATTCGAAATTAATCTTTAAAAAAAATTTTTAATATTTAACATCATTTATAACATTCTGCAAAATCATTTTGCACATCGAGTTTCTCAACGCCAGAGCCCTTTTAGATTTTCAAATAAAACTATTTGAAGGGGCCGTCAAAGTCCATTTTTACCGATCGAGTATAATAAATCATTATATGTTTTAAAATAATTATTAGGCGTTTAATTATTCCAAATTTAAGTTAAATTTTTATTAGCGTATATTTTACATCGTTGTAAAATTTCAAACAAATTCATCGAATGGTACATCAAAACGAAAACATTGTTTAAAAATCATATAAGCAAAACTTATAAATAAAATATTAAAAACTTTCTCGCTTCCTTATCATTTCCATCATTTTATCGAGACTTCGCAACAATGCAAAATAGATGTTAATAAGGAGCATAATTAATTAAAGCACGAACTAGATGTATAATTTATATATAATATAATGAAAACAGAACACTTTTTATTGAATCTGTCTAAAGACCAGTCGACCTTTAATGCAGCGTCTTATACAAAAATTACATTGTTTCGTGAACAATTAATCGTTACCCTTTCCTTCAGACACGCGCGCGCGCGCACACATCCCGCGAAAATTCTATACAAAATTCCACTTTTAACAATACGTACGCATAACAGCCGGCGCGAAAAGATTCGAATTACGCGCACGAATCGCGCGGATGAGAATTGCAAAAAGAAGAAAGAAAAAAAAACAAAAAACAAAAAAAGATTACAAGAAAAAAGAAAAAATCCATTTCGCGAGAGCGGGACAAAATTTATAACGTGCAAATAATAGCGCGCGACATAATGCAACGGTTTCCTTCGTCCCATCGGTGCGCGCAGCATTAGAATTCATTTCAATCTCGACTTTTTGCTCGTCGCCCCGCTCCCGGCCGCCGCGCTCCGAGAAAACGCTACCGAGTAAAATGCAAGCGTATATATATATATATATATATATATATATATATATATATATATATATATACCAACATATATATATTTATATAAATGCAAATAATGCGCATTCGCCGCGGCAAAATCTTTGCCTCCTCTCTCTCTCTCTCTCTCTCTCTCTCCGTCTGTCTGTATATCCCTCGCCCCTCGCCGCCTCTTTTTTTTTTTTTGTCTTTTCTCGACTCGTGGCAAAAAGACCAAAGTCCGAACGTATATATACACGAAAGTTTAAGAGGGCGTGAAAGTTGAGTCTTTAGTACCGCAAAAGCCTCGCTTTTAGACGAGAAGGATGAAGTTTTTTCTTTGCGCTTCAATATGCTTTGTAGAAATGACAGCGCAATTTGTTTGTTTTTTTTTTTCTGCCTTTGCTGGGTATTATATTGTGTGCATTGCCTTCGCGGTTCAGTGACAAAAGTTTGCTTTTCTTTTAATTATGGAAGCCGTGGCGCGAAATTGACAAATAAGAGCCATATATATATATATGGCCAATGTACACTGGTGCAATCGTGGAGAACGAATTGATCGGCGATAGAAAAATTAGTCTGAAATTTGCATCCGTTGAAGTTTCATGAAATAACTCCGATGGACAATTATTGTACGAATGCCTCTCGAAAACTCTAAAACATTATAATTAAACATTAATGTTATTCCACTGTAAAACAAACACTACGTATAAAATAATCTATATACATATATATATATAAGCTCACGGTAATAAATCAATGTTTTAAACATTTAATTGCAGTTCCACGATGCAAACTTCAAATCAGATTTACAACATTAGAACTGGAACACAGCATACTAAATTGAAACGTCATATAATATTAGTAATGATGTCTATTTTTACGAAATAATTATGGAAATCAAATTATACGAATAAAGTCTGAAAATTATCGAATAGACAGAGCGCAATTAAACAATGTTCACAAAAAAAAAAGCAAAAAAAAATACGGGATTCGATTATTGTGTACAATTGTTGTATGAATAATTTTTGTTTTAATCCGAGGCATGTGTACGTATGTATCTGTAATTAAAATTTTTTTCATGCAGTTTTTACTATATATAGATATAGATTGGCATTCGCATTCCTGCGAATCCATCCGCGCTCTTTGAGAAAAAAAATTTCAATAAAACATTGATAAAATTTCTGAACAAATATAATATTTCGAATTTTGTATCGCGTCTTTATTACAATAATTTTATCAATATTATTGCATAAAAAATCATTTTGCAGTCTTACCTAATAAATCTTATATAAACGCGCAGATATGTGTTTGTGTGTTTTTTTTTGTATTTGTATGTATGTGATTACTTCTTTTAAAACAATATAATTGAAAATGTATAAATATATATATATATATATATATTATTGTTCTTTCATGGAAGAGAACAAAGACATCGTAATAAAACGGTAACGACAGTTACATTTAATATATATTTTCGAGGCTTAATTGGCGATTTCAAACGAAAAAGAGACTGTTACATTCTACGATATAAAAGCCTATCCGTCCGTTATGGGCGAATCTAATTTCCATGCTAACCGCTATATGCGCGTCGTCCTTGTACCGGGCTTCCACGTAGATATTTCCATTACATCGGAATTAGTATGTCAACGGTGCGCGTGCATACGTCAGAATAAAAATTGCAATTTTTTCTCTCTCTCTCTCGCGCGCGAGCACAGCTGGTTTCGGTCAATAAAACGGCGGACGCTTTTCAGTTATGCCGAGAGAATGGATGGTGAAATTGATTTTTTTTTTTTTTTTTTTTTTTTTTATAAAAATACAGAAAATAATCGTTACGTCATTTTATACTAAATAGATACGCAGTTGTAAAAATAAATTCTAGGCGGCAATTTCAAGAATTATGACATTTTTTAAGTAAACAATGCCGACGTAAAATTGCCATAATAATTACTTCCATAATTAGATTTTTATCTAAGTCATTATGTATATAATATATATATACATTTGAAAATGTATTTTAGGTCGAATATCGCTTATAATCGTAAAATCATTTTTAACCAATATATAACATGATGTTGCGTAAGGTTCGCAAATTCTTCCTTCAAACTGCTACACGGATTTTCCTCAATAATTTGAAAAATTTATTACCTTTTTTTCATGCAAACTGCAAATGATTACAAAGTGGTATTTTTCAACGTTTTAAATAATTAATAATGACAGGTAAGGGATTGAGAATTAAACTAAAACGTGGACATAAGAAGAATGTCTGTAATGCATTTTTATCCTCATTATTTTAAAATGAGACGAGTGTAACAAATATATAAATATATATTTAACCTTGGATACGAAGCAAAAAGGATAACCATAGTAAGCGTTCCGTATGCGATAATTGAAAACAGCGGGAGAAAACTCGTTAACCGTAACGTGAGATACCGATTGGAATTTAATATAGTTTGAAAATTTTTAATTGAATTGATATAGCGTCTTTCAGAAGGATATAATAATGTTTGTAACATGCAGGACACAGAATTACGAAATCTGAAAAATACAATGGAACGCTTACATGAGGGAGAGAGAGAGAGAGAGAGAGAGAGAGAGAGAGAGAGAGAGAGAGAGAGAGAGCCTTGAGACAAAGTGACATATTATATATTTATACACTAATTGAGAGAAGCATTGTTTTGTCGCGTGTTTAAAAATAAGAAAAAAAAATAAAAGAAAAAAGCTTTTGACAGACACTATCGCGAATGCATTATTGGCGATTTTCATAGAATCTCTCGTGTATTATGCATTAAAAGAACTTTAATATAGTGGGAGGGTTTGGGAGGGGGGTAAAATCATCAAACTTTTTTGATAGTGTGATATATTTGAATAATTTGTCAAAGTGTGACCAAGTTTGGCAAAATCTGGCAGCATTTATTAATAGACGAACAGGTCTAGTAACATTCTATGTATATAGTATAAGGCATGTATATAGTGATTTTCTTGTTAGACAAATTATTGGCATGGACCAGTTAATATTATATTTCGAATTGTTTTAATTTTTATGCTTTGACAAATTAATAAATATTTTCATTAGCAGTCTACGAGAATAACAGCTAGATTGCGCTTGGTTACAAAAAGCCCTCGCAAAATTTGAAATATAAAACTTTTATGATTATTGATACCCTAAATGAAAAATCAAGTTTAACAAAGGACGATCTGACTGCATTAACTTATCTAATCATATCTTAATAAGTCAGGTCCAACGGTTCGGACACCCTCCGGCTCCTATTCAGGAACTCCAAAATAAAATATTTGTATGGAGTATAATAGAACAAAATGATTTAATAAAATTAAAAAATACTCAAGTCGTCTTTTTGTTATTTTCATCGGTTCTACAGTCCTATCACAATCTTTATTATATTATTTGCAGTTATTAGCATTAGAATTCTATGATAATTCTGTTACTCGATTAAATTTTCATACTCTCATATTGTTCGGAGGTGACTATAAACAAGGACAGTCTGTTTGTGATTATAATAGGACTGTCAGACGGATGAAAATATTTGTCAGTCTGTTAAAAAATAGTCGACCTAAGTCTACTTTAATTTGTTTTATAAAAGAACGTTTCCACGACGAAATTCTCGTTTATTCTCTTCATACACATTTATAGTATTAGAATTTTGAATAAGTTCTCGCTGTTTGTTCAAAGATGGTAGTAGCAGTACTGATTAATAATTTCAGTGTTGGATAGGTCAATTTGGTGAAAATTAAATAATTTTTTATTAGCTGTAACAACGTCTAATGTTGCGCGAAATGACGTGAATTTAGGGGGGGTGGGAGCATTTTATTGGGACTACTTGATTCGAAAGAAATCTGCAATTTGAAACACGTGAAATTCTCGTTATTCATACGCCCGGTGACGATGCTCCGTCGCATACGATATCGAAAACGACGATTTTAAATTCGAGGCTCAAGAACGTTCTGGGGCACCGAAACGATTTCCAAGATTGAGAATTGATGGAATGACTGGCTCGATCAGTACCCGCGGCGTCGGACGAGCGAATGGACCAACTGCCCCCGGGACAGAGAACAAAAGGGCTCTTCCACCACAGCGTGGCCGACGACGACGACGACGACGACAGGTGAATTCGAACGCGCTGCAGGACAATGCAAATCGCACATCCTGCTGCCCCCGTTCATTCTTTCGACATCTCGCGCGTGTCCCGCCAAATATCCACGGCTCGAAAAGCCTCTCACCTCCCCCACCCCCACCCCCCGCCGCTGTATCCGAGCGGCTGATCATCGACGTTACGCGGGGGCGGCGCTCTCGGGCACCGCGCGCGCCTTGAACCGAGAACGCGTCAGTGATCGATTCTTGGACAGCCTCGAGAGTCGCGCAGTTTTGTCGACGATCGAAGAATGGGAGAGAGCGTAATTGTTTTTGCTCCGGGTGGATTTTTATTAAAAAAAAAAAAAAAAAAATTTTATTTTTTATGCACGAAGACACAAAAAAAACAAAAAAACCAGCAGCGATAACTTATTCAAGGCCCCAACACTACGTATCGATAGACGTGACTCGCTGTTGTCGAAAATTACCGAGGAACCGCTTCAGTTCGCCGATGTACATCCACCTCTCGTTCTGACCGGAACAATTGCTCCCGAGTACGGCCACGAGCTTGCGACCCGCCAGCCTCCTCATCACCTCGCTCAGCGACTCCCCGTCCTCCTCCTCCCCTCCCCCTCCTCCTCCTCCTCCGCCACCGCCGCCGCCGCCCCGCCGTCCCTCTTCGCTGCCGCTCCCCGGGCCGAGGGGGGCCGCCTCCTCCTCAGCAGGGTCCTGCCGTAGGGCACGGGCACGTCGCTGCCCGTCCGATAGGTCATCGACCAGTTGAACAGGCCGTCGTAGTCGCCGATCAGCTGGCGCGGCCGCTCGCCGGGCCGCCTCAGGAACGTGTTGGGCGGCGACTCGTCGATCAGGAATATCCAGCGCTGCTCGTAGTTGAGGCGCCGGGGCAGGCTCGAGGCGCCGCGGGTCTGGTGGAGGTGAAAGAGTACCGCGTCCGCCAGGTGGAGGTCGCCGGAATCGTAGGTCAGCCGGCAATTGTCCACCGAGCAGTTCTCCCAGGGCGAGTATCTGCGCAGAGGCGTGGGGGTGATTTAGATAACACACAAGTTTATACGCGCGCGCGCGCGTGTGTGCGTGTGTGTGTGTGTGTGTGATTATGTATATATGAGAAAAAGAAGCGTTACATTCTTCATACACTTTTGCGTGTGCGGGAAGTCCCAGTGCGCGAGTATATATATATCATTTGAAGGTAATTATTGCGACAAGCGCATCCGTGCGCATTTTCTCATACGGCGGCGGTTATTATAAGACAAGCGCGGCAATTACAATAATGATAATAATGATTCAGAGGTGGCTGTATAGCGCAGCTGAGATACGATCGCTCAGCTCTTATAATATGCGGTATAATGCGGAATTCTATGTTATTCCGGAGATGTTCAAAGGCGACAAAAATGCATTTCTCATAAAAAGAAAAGGATTCACCGTTTATTTATATCTGATGGCATTGGCAAGTATAAAGTATATATATATATATATATATATATATATATATATATATATATATATATATTCTTAGAAAACAAAGGTATTCTAAATATAAGTAGACTTAAATGCACTAAATGATTATTTAAGCAAATGAAAATTCTAACTCGTCGATGTACAGTAATCCCATGAATTTTATAGAATAATAAATACGCATTTCTCTGTGATAAATATCCCGTGTATATGTCCAGAGTTAAACGGTTCTCTTCTATCTTATGTTTATTTACAAGATTTTAAACGATTATATGGAAATTTCACAGAAACTTGGTGCTTATAGTTAAAATTTTCTTCATAGAAATCCAAATCGTCCCGTGGAACATTAATAAGTGCAATGTTCTAAATTATATTTACTGCTATAAGTATGGGTGTATTTAGTACTCATCAATTCTGAATACTCGCTGATTATGATTATTAAAAGTTCTGAAAAGAATCCGTTTTCCTAGGTGGTTATTTAACAACAGAAACTGAAAGATGTCTAAACAAACGTTTTATTTGGCGATAAAATCACGATAACATTCCAGAAAGTTAAGAAAACTATAATGAAATAAATTTTATTTTAAATAAAAATTTAAGTTTATTAGCTCGAATGAGAATAATTTATAATTTCATAATAAAACCGCATCGTAAAGATTTAAAAAAAGGTCGATTCGGCTCAATTATTTATCAATTAGACAATATACATGTGCGCGCGCGCGCGAGTCTGTGTGTGTGTAGCATGTAAGAATTGCTTTATTAGATGTATTTAAAAAAAAAAGGAATTACTAAAAATATAATATAGGTCTATAATTAAAAATTGTTTTATAATTTCAATGTTGATTCGTGTTATACTGTTTATATTATGATTTATCGCTATAAAAAAATTTTTAAAATCATTTCATTCTTTTATTTATTATTTACACACTACGCAAGTGGCACAAAGCTCGACATATATAAATCGATTAGGATAAAGAGAACGCCGTTTTTACAACCCAATTGAATATCTGCAATTATATATAAAGGAGAAAACGAGATCTCGACCGTATTTATACTTTCGCACTCTGTGACGTGATTTGTACAATGCTTAAAGATGTTTATCTCGCACTCATATACTTTTTCTGCCCTTGACACGTCCGTGCTCTCGCGCGTATATACATGTGTGTCGATCGGCGAAAAAGAACTAGACTGTGTGTGTGTGTGCGCGCGCGCACTTTTATACCGCTGAAAGATTCCTCATCGCGCACGATTCAATACCTCCGGGGATTACCCTTCTATGATGACTCAATTTCTATATATATATATATATATATATATATATATATATATTATTTATTTATATATTTATATATAGAATCACACCGCTAAAGGATTCACGAGGCAGAAAATCCACAAAGGGTTCGATCGCCTGGATGTTACGCGTTCGATGTAGCCGAGGAAGAGCTGAAGATTTTGTAATTTTCCCCCGGTTTTGACGCAAGGCGGCAAAAATTTCAATGCGTTCACATCCGAAATTCTAGGCTCGTTACATTCGCGCGCATTATAACACTAAAATATAATAAAACATTCTGGTAGGTGAAATGAAAGTATTTTTAATATCTATCTCACCGTAGGTTATATTTATGGCAATCATTGAACAGCATATTATTAGTTATAGATTTAATAAACACCGATGAGCTTTTGATCTAAAATTTATTTTTAATCTCTACTAAACTATATCTATACTATCCAAAAAGATCATTACAAATTCGATTTACGAACGCTTACTTATTCCATGATATTTTGTGAAATTCTTAATTTATATGTACTTTGGCTGCTTTTTATAAAGCTGAAATAAAATAAACTATAATTATTTACTCCCAACTGAAATGTTTTATTGACAGTGCTGAGAGTTAAATATCTATTTCACTTCACTAAATTTCATGTTTATCGGCCTCTGTTGTACGATTAGAACCTTTAATAATTCATTATATTCCAGATGAACATGCAAGCCTTGGTGAGTTTTCAATTCAATCAAACTTATTTTATATAATATAAACAGGGAAAATTCGGGAAAATTGCCTTACATAGAAACATTTTTTTCAAAACCAGAAAATCTATACGAGGCTATTATTTATATCAATGCTACGTTAATTAATTCAATGGCAAAACGATTGTATAATTATACAATATTCAGGTTGTAAACAGTCATTAACTAAGGATCAGAATGTATTCACAACAACAACAACCACAATAAAAACTGCAATTTTCAAACGTATCCGGCTCGATCTGGGATAAGCAACGCTCTTTTTTTCGCCGTTTTACACGGTTTCTAACAGCACTTAAGTGGAGTGTATATCTTATATATATATATATATAGAGCACATAACGAAACAATTTTGGAGCTGCTGAGGACAGACCGATTAAGTATACTTAATTTATATTGACGCGCGCGTATGCCGTTGCGCAATCTACAGTATACATAAGTATATATGGATAAACAACCTGGCACGGTGCGCGCGCACGGTGACATCCCGCGGGGCTGTATATACATACATAAATCCCCATCGGCCCCCCTCCCCCCGGCCGCCGCCCCGAGCGAAATGGGATCGCGTGTATAAGTATGCGCATTATATATATATATATATATATATATATATATATATATACATATACGAAAAAGGAATGGAATCGGCCTCCCGCGGCCACCCGTCCATAGGTCCCCATAGGAAACAGGTGCGCGCGCGCATTTGTACTTTTAAAACCGGCCATGCATATATATATATATATATATATATATATATATATATATATATATATATATATATATACGCATACGTGGATTTCGGTGCGGCTTGTCGTTGATGACTTATTTTTGTAGAGCACGATCGGGCATATAAGGTATAGAGAATCGAGCGAGTTGTCGGCAATGGTACATCTATGTATGTATGTACGTGTATGCAAATATTATACATCATTATTATTCCATACACGAGATCTGTCTGAAAAATAATCGGACTGTTTGAAAAAATAGAAAAATGTTAATTTTGTTTTTCCTCCAAGAATCATTTATTTCCTCGTAAAACAATCTCGTTCTGCGTGTTTATAAACCAATCATAAGTGTTTATAAACGTTGTAAAATTGTTGCTTTTGTGCCAAATTGATAATTATTTAAAAAAAGTTTGTTTTTTTTTTTGCTAAAGAATGCATCAATTAAATAGTAATAAATTAAAGAAAAGGAACTGGCAGGCTGCAGATAGCGAAAAAAGTTTTTAAATTCCTGATATGTGTATATGTAATTTAAAAAATTTTAATCACAACCTAAGTTATTGCGTTGTCAGTTCTTTA
Source organism: Sycobia sp. Sy_11 (assembly GCA_018907035.1). Lineage (NCBI taxonomy): Eukaryota > Metazoa > Arthropoda > Insecta > Hymenoptera > Epichrysomallidae > Sycobia > Sycobia sp. Sy_11. The sequence continues at coordinate 2,341,607 of JACCIC010000039.1, read as the reverse complement.
GAAGATTCGTCAACTTTTTCAATCATTTTTACTATAAGTCTTCACCGTCGGAATTGGGTGTGATCTATTACGCGAAGATTATATCTAATATACTATAAACCACAAGAATTATAAAGAATCGTAAAAAAAAAAACAAATTCGAAATTTTCGAAGTTTGAATTTGGATCTTTTGGAGTGCTGGCGCCAAGTCCAGTGTCAAATGGCCGTGCAGCGGTCTTTGGCCGGGTTAAATTTTGAAGGTTGAAAATTAAATTATCTACAAAGGACTTACAGTGAAATTATATCGAAGAAAATACTATTGAAAATCACCGATAGAACGCGCGAGAACGCGTTTTAAAGAAAGAAAGATCTTGAAAAATCTCTTTACGATTACTCGTTAAGTGCGTTTAAAAGAAACAAATTTTTAAGCGTACAGATTTGAAAATAAGAAAATTACAACTATAGCAATTGGCTTCTTATAAACATTTTCTAGGACCATCTCAAAATTACAGTCTGTTCAAATTACCCAAAAAACTTCGACTTTTTAAAATAACTTTTGGTTTTTTATTAACTGGTATATTTCGAAATATACAAGTACATAGAAAAAAAATAACAATATAGTGAGATATTGTGCAAAAAAAAACAACAAAATTTAATATTCACGTATCAGAGCACAATTTAATCCGTATGAAGAGATTTTATTTTATTTATAATATTATCTGTACTTGTTATTAAATTAATAAATATATGACAACAGCCACGTTTTATAAATGTAACGAGTAAATACACGTTTATGACTTGATAAAAAAAACATTGTCGAGTTATTATTATGCGTTCAGTGCGTTCAGTAAGATTTAATAAATGAAACGGCACGATAACAAGATAATTGGAATAATATAAGGAAAGCGATTGATTAGTTAGTTGTAAAGATTATCGGAAACAAAATCTGCGACAATAATCTGAAACGGTAAATCATTATACTAATTTATCTTATCCTCTTTTCATCGTTCGAATTCATTTACATATTTTTTATAGAGAAAAAAAATCTCAACCAAAGAGCTAAAAGAGTCGTTAAATTTTTTAAATTTACGATCATATGGTTTTTTGTTTTCCAAACGACACGAGGGATTTATAATATTAGATTAATGAACAATCAATATAAACGAAAAACAATTAACGAGCCAATTTTATCGGACCTTTCTTGAAAATAAGTCTGTAATATAGTTTATGTAGGCACATATATATATTTCTCTAAAGATCAAGTAATTTCCCACGGTCGTAAAACATTTTCTCTCCCCTTATCTCTATAAAGAAACTCTAAAACGCTCGTGTATTAAAAAAAAAAAGACAAAAAAAAACTCTCCCCTCATTTACAACCTTTTTTTTCCCCGTCCAAAAATGCCCGCCTATATACGTCGCGCGCGCAGACTAACCGGCAGCAACTTAGTAAAAAGAAAAAAATAAAAGCCACAATAGCGACGTCGGCGAATCTCCCCCCCCCCCCGCCCCGCGCGCTCGCCCACCTCTTGTCGCGGCTGAAGCGCCGCAGATGCCGCCTCTCCAGAAAGGCGCCGTGCCTCCACACGAGGATCAGGTAGGGCTCGGTCCTGTTCGACGTTTTCGCCGGCGGCAGCGTCCCCTCCGGCGACAGTAGCCAAACGCCGAGGCGGCTCGCCCCTTCAGCGAGGGCGCGTCGGCTCGCCGACCACCGGGCCTCCGCCTCGTGATCCCTGCGGCGGACCGCGGCGGCGACGACGACGCCTCTGCTGCTGCTGCCGGTTATCGCTGGTGGCTGCGGAAAACAAATATTTATATATATATATATATACGTATAGTTACGCTTGTTCCGAGGAAGTAATGTGTATTTGCACGTTTCTCGTATCAAATGAATGTCATACTTAATATGTTTATGTCCTGTATTTATGTACGATAAGGTTAAAATCAACGGTCACATTAGACCAAAATATAGTTAGAATAAAAAAAAAATTATTTTACAAGTTTTAGCTTTGGTTTATATCTAAAAAAGAAAGTATTTTGATATAATATAATAAAAAAACAATTCTAAAAGTGTTAAAATCATTTTTTTACTTTAAATTAGCGTTAAGAAAGTTATTGCGTTAATGGAAAGTTTCTATAGAATTTGTAAAGGTAAAACGGGTGACAGTTGAAAAATTTTAAATTGATAAATAAAGAAGGCGTTGCAAATAAAATTGAACCCTTGGAGTACCGGTATGGCGCATATATGCGTCAAAATAAACCATTGTAAAACACCTATTTTGTGCCGAATGATGATTAAAAATGATGGATGGGTGTTAATAATAATTAGAAATAAATAATAATTATTATCATAAATAATTAATAATTGTTATTATACATAAATACATCGTTAAACTATTGAAACTTAAAATAAACTAAATATGTTATCTCAAAAATAAATAAGTGGTATCGTGCGTTTGGCCGTCAGATGGCAGTTTTCTCTCATGAGATAATATCATTGTCAAACCTATATATATATAAGTATTTAACTCAAAATTTTTAACTATTTAATTTATTTATCATATTTTGTTCATCAAAAAGTTTGAATTTTTCAATTGTGACTTCAGAATCGTAATCGGCGACCCAAAAAACCTATATATATTTATACACTTTTCCATGCGTATAGAATAGTTTTTTTCAATTATGAAAAATTTAACATGGGCATTACCGTCCCGGACATATGCGACATATCCCGAACATTTAGTCTTACTATTGGTTAAAATTGGGTGCTTCAAATCACTTTTTCACACAAGCAGTACGCATGGAAAATATCTAAAATCCCGGTACTCCAAGGGTTAAGGGAGTTTTAAGGTTGAAGGTGCGTTAGGTCGTATGGCCAGGCTAGTTGCAAATCTATCGATCAGTGTTATAAGACCTCCGACAATGTAATGGAAAATTACTTTGAGAAATAAACGATCGTAAAAAAAAAACGCATTTCAAAAGTCCTTATCAAACGTCCAAGAACGCAGGGTTGAAATTTTTTAAATCGTATACGTTTTAATGCAAAATAAAGCCCCAAATATTTCACGGTCGTCTGTGAATCGACGAAAGTTCAAAGGCCCTCCCCCCCCTTCGGATGTAAGACACAGGATATACGAAAAAAAAAAAAATTAAAAAAAAAAAAAAAAACAATCCTCCATTTGTCATTCGCCGTGCCTTGCGATGCTGGATCGACGAACGACCACGGAATCGAGGCGGTGCATTATATCGCCGTACTGAAGACGGCGATAAATTTCATCGAGCGCTGGCCGGTACACATCGATCGATAACCCATTACACCGATCGATCGTAAAGCAAAATCGCAATCGGCCGCCTATCATTTATGCGTTTATAATCGCGCCGAATCCGGGGCAACGACGCCAGCACGTACGTTGAAAACTTCATTGCCCCGCCAACCAGCTCACGGGACGTTTTATCGTTGATTTCGAGGGCGCTGAATCAGTCGTGCATTGAGCCGGACATAATCAGGTGCGTGTAATTTTATTATGATAGTCGATAACTAGTTTAATTTATTATTTAATCCTGCGGATATACTTTATACATATATGTGAAAAGAGAGCAGCACTATTGCGCAATATTGTTGGCATTGCAATATCCATGCATTCCTTGAACTATTGCGATTAATACATTGTTAATATATATATGGGATACAATAGCTGTATAAGTCTTTTTATAGGCTTGGATAAGCTCAATAAAAAAAAATAAAAAAAATATATGGGATACAAAAACTGTTAAATTATTTTAGCCTTCTATAAATAATAAAGCAAATAATACTTGAAACTAAATATTGGACGGTATCGTGAATGGACTGTGAGCAGATGTGTCCGCTGGGTCTTATTACGATCTGCGTCTTTGCTGCCCTGCGCTGCAAATGATTTGTGAGTTTATTGTTTAGATGCCCGATATTTTTATATAGATTTTAAGCTTCTCACAAGGGCTTGCAGAGTTTTCAATTTCGAGTACTGTAGTTAGTCTTGAACAAACGTCTTTTCCTTCCTCGTTTGAAATAAAGTTCATCTTAAAAGATTATTTCGTCTATCTTTATTTGAACATTCCACCTACTATATTTAATAAAAATTCAATAATATATACATAGTATATAAATGTGTAGCATATATCACCCTTACAGTTTTCTAATTCCATATATTTGGTTGCATATATTTTTTACCATCGCTTGTCTTTTCCTTAATATCCAAATAATGAGTTCCTTCCAAGAAGAACATATGTATTTTTCATAATTCCAACGTGCAATACTTATATAATTATATATATATTTATCTTATTACACTTTTTTTCTTTTTCACTTTTTATTAACTTAATTTATATAATAATGATGATAATAATAATAATAATAATAATAATATTTGTCCATTTTGAGATTTGCCGACACATTCTTTCGTCTATACTTATTATTTTTATTAAGTTGATATGGAAATATTGAATCTATACATATGGAATCCTTATAACTAGGCTTGATAAATAGATCTAAATCCCTATCTAATTTAGTCCCGTAAAGACGGCTCAAAATTATAGATAAAGTGGAATTTATTTAAATTAAAATTCATTTAAGCTCTGATCTAATTTTACTTTATAAAAGTGCATAATTCATTATGAATTGCAGTTTTTCACATTTTTCAAGTTATGTATCGTTTCAAATTCAGCCTCGAAGTCTCGACTTTTTGACTTTACGAATTACATTTTGTTATGAATTAATTGTTTTTTTTTTTATCAGATCTATAATCATTGTAATAACCGGCGACCACCAGGTCGAAGGCCGTCTTTTAAACTAAAAAATTTACCAAGTTGCCCGTTCAACGCAGAGCTGGATAATTTTTTTTCCCTCGAATTTGAAAATAGCGGCGAATTAAAAATTTGAATCTTATCCGTTAATTTACAACGAAACAAAGAAGATATCGGGCAAATCTATGAATTTTTTTTTTCCTCTTACAATTCCGTGACAGCCCGTTGAAGTTGCACAATGTCTTAGCGATAACGTACGTAAACAATGTAAACTACGAGCGCGTATTATATACGAAAGTTGACGGCAAGCCCAGTTTATATTGTTTACACGCTAACTCGAAAGTTTACATTGTGCGCGCAATCTCGGTGAAACTTCCAGACGCCGTGGAATTGCAAGGACAACTTCTGGAGCCGTTTGAATTCGTGCGCTGCTTCTATCGTCCGATACAATGAAATGAGTCGAGACCAGACACGCTTTGTTATTCATGATTTCGAGAAGAGATTATTAAACACCGATGCGTGCAATACGAAAAATTCTAAATTCTTCGAGTCAGGAGGTCAACTTCGACTTGAAGGTCGGGTATTCCGTTCTTATATACAATAGTCAAAAAAAAAAAAAATCCAATTGAAAAAAAAAATTTTTTCTCCGATTTGTAACGAAGTTATAGTTAGTGTTGTACAAAATAAAACTGCTAAATTTGAGATCTATAAACCTGTTATACTTTTCTAAATAGTCTATATATATTTCTCATTATGCATTTGGCGTTTGTTTATCTTGTACGTGTCATGTACGATTGTGTATAATTATTTACTTGGAGATATATAGTTGATCGAAGACCCGCAAATCACTGGCTGAAACATGACAACATATTAATAAAACAAAGGTAAATAAAAACACTTGGCTAGTTTTAAAAAATAAACTTTTTTCTTTTGTGAAATTAGCCAAGTGTTTTCATTTACTTTTCTTTTATTAATATTTTGTGTATACATGCATACATACACTCATACATACATATATGTACATATGTATAGAATTTTTTTGCTAAAGTAGCGAATAAATTTGATATCACGTCTGTGCGTATCTATTTCTCGTCTCCATTTCCCGATCTTCCAGTAATTATCAATATAATAGAAGACATTCGAATTTCACGCGATAATGCACTTATTCGATTATACATACACACACATTATGTGTGTGCGCAGGGTTGAAGGCCAGAGGAAGGGGGAAGGGAGAGGGGAGAAATGATTTTTTTACGCTTATTCATTACCTCTATTATATACCGGGAGGCCTCCTTAGCTTTCTCTAATTAAATTAAACTCTCTGCACTATAAATCATGCGGTTAAAATATATACTCACCGGGAATAATGGGAGAAGCGCATGCCGAGAGTATCTCTCTCTCCCCCCCTCCCCCTATATATATATATATATATATATATATATATATATATATATACACATACATATATAAGATACCTATACATATATTCTTGCGAAGTGATTTACAAGTAGAAACTAAAGAAATAAAAATCATATATATATATATATATATATATATATATATATATATATATATATATATATGATAGTTTGTCAACACATTTGAAACGAAACACATAGGAGCATGTATATACATATATATAGAAACTACCCCTTTATCTTGTCAATAGACAGTCGCCCCTATGCATATCTTTATCATTTCACAGATTCTTGTGCTTGTAGAGCATTATGTATGTCCAAGAAAACGTGACGCGTTACCCACACTGTGAAATGTTATTACACGTTCGAACACCGTGTCGTGCCGCCTCCGCTCTCCGTTATATATACATACATATATACATACATACATACATACATACATACATATATATATATATATATATATATATATATATATATATATGCACGTACTTACATTGTGTAAAAAAAGAAAACGGGAGAAAATTTTTAGCGAGTTTGAAAGTGATGCCGTGTGCCAATTTCCAATATGTGTGTGTGTGTGTGTGTGTGTGTGTGTGTGTGTGTGTGTGTGTGTGTGTGTGTGTGTGATGAACATTATGCACACATCATCCGAAGAGTCGAAAGTTTCCACATTAGCGATTTTTTTATCCCCCCCGTCATAAGTTGAACTCCCAAACCAATTGTTTTATTAAAAATGCCTATATCGAAGGCAAAAAGCGAAAGCAATTAGAAAAGGTATATTAGGTGCGCGCATTCGAATTTTTTTCGGAGAAAGAACGCTCGAGCGAGAATTACGTAAACGAAAGTAATATTGCAATTGTATAATCGAACGCGCACTATTTTTTGTTGGCTCATCTCTCTTTCTCTCACTCTCTCTCGCTTTCTATATATATATATATATATATATATATATAGTGTGTGTGTGTGTGTGTGTGTGTGTGTGTGTGTGTACACGCACACACACACACGGATGTATAAAAGTAATAGAAGCCGGTTAATATGAAACATACTGATTAAAATTGCCAGATCCCTCTCTCATGGCTCGCGAGCGCTCGTTCGAAATCGCGCTTCTGGGTTTTGAAATTTCGATTACACACACACACGCGCGCGCGCGCATATATATTATAGAGAGAGAATTTTATAGGATTTATTTTTTGCATTATTTATGTGATGATGGCTGCTACACTATTTGTATGCGTGTTTCTCGCTCCACGCATTCGAGCATTTAACATTCGTGCTAATTGCTTTAAATTATAAACAAAAACTGTAACAAAAAGCCGATAAAAGAACAAAATCTTAAGACTGGTCAAACGCAGGTGAAAAAAAGCCCGGTATATTATAATATACATTATCTCGGACGGCTAAAATCTTCTTCAGAATTTAGATTGATGTATTCTTTTGGAGTTTATATCACATATTATTGACATTTAAATTAGTATATAAATAGGTATGGCTACACACACGCGCGTGCGCGCGCACGCGCCCTATAGAATTCAAAATGCACATTTTTAGAATAATAATCAACAGTGAACAAGAAAAATATATTATAAATAATGTATAATGGTTACCGAATATATATTCTCTATTTTTAAAATTTAGACAATATGTATTCTCATATAGATCTTAGGACAATATATAAACTGACAATACATAATAATTTATACTTATTCAATATTTAATGGTAACAAAAGCTTAAGTGTCGCATCATACATATATGTAATGCCCATAGAGACTTCAATTCTGCATTTGTATCCTTTATAGCTTAAAACATAGATTTTTCTTTTAATCAGCGCTGCTGAATTCGATCGGGCATTGTTGTTGAGTTTTAATGATATACACGTGTTAGTGTATATAGAAGATGTGAATTTAGAACAATAAAGATTGCACAAATTGCATTCTCTGCGAAATTGTCGAAAAATAATTTTCTAAAAGTTCGTCACGTTGTATTAAACGAAACAATCTTTTCGAATAGCAACATTTTTTTTCTTCGTATAAATACATACTAATACTTATATTAATCTTGCCATAGATTATCAGTAACAATACATCGAAGTAATACTTTTTTTAACGAAAATAGCTCACTTATACGAACATGATTTTTCGATTTTTTTTCAGGATAAATAAAATAAACGAATTCCTCTAGATTTCCCGATGAATTGATTCTGAACTATGTGTGCGATTAATATTTTTCACTTTCGTTATTACGAATTCAAGGGGGGGGGAGGGCTCATGGATTCACGATTATTCTGCCGTCTATACGAGTGCTCTGCACGCAGAGCGCGATCGAACAATAATTATACACATATATAAAATCCGTATTATGCCGGTCTTCATCACGCTGCCCTACGCTCGTGTCGGTTACATGTATATGTATATATGTATATATATATATATATGTATATATATATATATACACACACATGTAGCTCTGGCTGCGAGCAGCGGGCCCCGGTCGTAATCGCGATCGTTCTCACTTTCCCGTGTAGTGAAATTCCGTCATTGTTCGGACGAGGCTCGCCGCGAGTGCGATCGAACGAAAGGTAGCAAACCGACCGTTCGTTTTCCAATCGCTCCCTTTTGATCAAAAATTTCATCGCTCGCAGCTCCCTCTCTATATATATATATATATATATATATATATATATATATATATATATATGACATCCCCCCTTCCTCCTGCCGCGGTTTAATACACTAATATACGCGCATCTCTTAATAGCCGCGCTGGTATGTAATTCCGAGTCACGGCGTTTGCGCGCGCGCGCGCGCGCCGGGTATGATTAATGGGCAATATAATGATACGTAAGTTACGGCTTGGCGGCAGGAGGAGCGCCCGGTAGACAATTTTCGCCAAAACCGCTGTATTACGATCGAAAACAAAAAAAAAAAAAAGAAGAAGAAAAAAAGAAGAAAAAAAACCGATAGTCAATTACGTACGTGAAAGTATCGGGTGGATTTTGTAACCCGCGCGACATCGGTCGTTTTTCTCTTCCTTTGCTTGTCTTTTTTTTTTGTTTTTTTTTTTTTTGTTTTTGCTTCGGTTGTACTCTCCCCGCCCCTCTCCGCCTAGAAGCGGCGCGAGGGGAGGCGGTTGTCAGCCCACCACGCAATGAACATTCGCTACCCTCGCGTTGGATTTGAGGAATTTAATTGGTTTGTTAATGGGTGCGAGGGCGTGCAAGGGGAGTCGCGGATTTCCGGATCTGCCACGGATCTCGGTATTTACTCGCGTAAACTTATACATACATACATGTATATATATACTTATATGTACTGCTGAAGCTATCTGTTCGAAATACACACCCGTTCAATGTAAGTATATGGAATTTTAACGTAAAAAGATTCTAATTCACTGGCGAGTAGCGCGGACTGCCGATATTTGGACGATCAATTTGAGTTCCCATCGAGAGAGATCTATAATTATAAAAAAAAAAAAAAAAACAACATACGACTACAAAGTTTTAAGGCAGCGCGTTCTCTGATCCCCGTGGAAGTTGATGTACGTTTTTACTTATGTAATCTGCATATAAATCGAACGTGTACCGTGCAATCGAGATTTACAGCGCGCGCGAAATGACACTTGTCCGCGCGCAAATCTCAAAAGCGCTTTTTAATTGAAAGCGGCGCTTGCGAGAAAATCGACATTTGATCAAACGCACAAATACTCGCTTGGTGTTTTGTCTTTTTTTTTTTGTCTTTCTTTGGATTTGTTACGAAAAGCAATTTCAGAAGAGAAAAGTTACGGTGCGTCTCGATTTAATCAGATTTAACGCGGCATCGTCGCGCCGGTGGGACGGGTGTTTTTCGGACTTACGAATTCGGACGTAACTGACGGTTTCGATCGAACTTTCGGATGCGCTGTGTAAATAAATTTTGTGTCAAGACAAATTTCTAGTCTTTCCGCCGGATTCCACGAATTATTAACATCGAGCAAAAAATATTGTTAATCGATCTATGTACGCGAATATATCTGATTTTCTTATTAGTTATTTTTGTTATTAATTAATTACAGTCTGTTAAACCAGTGAAACAGAGCTATTAATTAGTCAACTTATAAAACGACGACAACTATTAAAATACAAGTTATACAGGCGAGTACATTATCCTTTTTTTGCTTTGAATATTATTTTTTATCGGACCTATGGTATGAAAAGTTCGATTTTTTAAAAATATATTATAGACGAATACTTAATACATCGAATTTGGTAAGAGAAAAGAACTTACTGTAAGTAAGAAAGTATAATATTTTTGGAATATATATATACATACATACATACATACATATATATATATATATATATATATATATATATATATATATATACATATATAGCATTAGATCCTAAGTCAGATTCTATAGGTATACTAAGCCCATTGTCCATATATTTTCAGGACTCCTTACTCTAAAAAATTTTAATTTAACAAATAATCGTTTTCTGTTTTAAAATTATTATTTTACATACATACATACATATGTATGTATGTATGTATGTATGTATGTATGTATACACACACACACACACACACACACACACACACACACACACACACACACACACACACACATATATATATATATATATATATATAATGAATGAGAAAGTAATATATTGTCATAGAAATTACAATCGGATTAATCGAGACCAAATTTGTCATCCACTTGTCGATGACTTCCGCGACAAAAAAGAAATATAGTTTCGCGACTGGAAAAAAATTTTTAAATTATATGCAACAATATATATATATATATATATATATATATATATATATATATATATATATATATGTACAAAATATTACGTCAATATCAGGTCTATCTGAGAGAATCGCGATTCCTATGCATCGGCGCGAGCCGGTGCGCCCCGACGAAGACGCTATAAATCGCGTTTAATGGAGCGCGATGGAATTGGCATTGTACCGTAAAATATATATTTGAAATTATTAGTCGCCCGATCCGTTATCATCGTTCCTCCCTGCTTCGACGACGTATTTGCAATTTTATCGCGCTGACAAGTGTGCGGTTGTCGGGCGCGGGACTCCCCTCCTCCCTCGTCGATCATGCACCGAACGGACGTTCCACGCAGACGAGGCCGAGCCGAGGGGGCGTTCCGATTTCATCCAAGACGCTCTGCCTGACGTCACATTTGTCGGCGGAACGGAAAAAGTTTCCACGATCTGGCACCAGCTCGACGGGATGACTTGTATACTTGGGCGTCGAGGCAGTTCGAGCGAGGGGACGATTTGACTGGGCGGACGCACGCACTCGTCCGCCCAGGCTTCACGTTTGCCGGATAAGTAAGAATTGCACTCGATCGAATGGACATTATCGACCGAATCGTAGAACACTTGACACGAAGAACAAACGAGACGTCGGACCGACCCACCCGGTATTTGACCGAAGGCGCGCGTTCGTCCAAAAACACGCATTACCGGGATGATACAAGCAAAGAAGAAGAAAAAAATTCTTTTTCACGCTCTTCGAGACTGTTGGATGCACAATTTCTCGACGAAATATCGATTCGGTCGAGTTTCTCTCGGTTCGAATATCGTTAAAATACCAATATCGAGTCGGGTTTGATTTTCCCTCGTTCCAAGCGTCCGAATTCCCAATGTATGAGAAAATTCGCATTTGTGGCGTTTATATACACACATTACGCTAAAGTTTCGATAATGAATTTGTATTAAGTCTCGGTTGGCTCGACGGCATTAATTATGGAGAAATTGGAACACAGTCTTGGTAACGATCACGTGTACTTCTTGAACCACATATTTAGAGATGCGTGTACGTGAGAATTTCTAACTCACCCACCCCCCCCCCCGCGCGCTCTTTTCCACGCGCCACCACCCACACGCGCCAAACACTCGGGCTTATTTTCTTTTCCCTTGCAGAACTGGCCATCGCGATGCGTAAAAAATTCGCGTCGGCGCGGCCGCAGGGCTTCTGCCTCGCTTACCGGTAAACTCGTGCCGGCGGCGAGCGCGGGCCCCGTGGCGCCGTCGGCGCGGAGCCTCGCCGCGCGCTCCCTGAGCCGCTGGCGCTGCTGGAGCTCGTGCCTGCGCTGATCCTCGTCCAGGATGACGAACGACAGATAGACGAGGCAGAGGGCGAAGGCGGCCATGCCGCCGAGGCGGCAGACGGCGCGCACCGGCTTCGGGGCCATCATTCATCCTCTGCGCCGGCCTCGTCGGCGTGCCCGCCCGATCTGGCCGCGAATCCGACCGATGGGGGGTGTCGTCGCGCGCCTCGGACCCGATCCCCTTGGCCGACCATGCGCGCAGCACTGGCGGCGCACGAAAGCGCGCGCGCGCGCGCGCTACGTATCCGCGGTGAATATGGCACGGGCGTTTTATCCGCGGCTCTATATACGCGTATTACGCACGTGCTCGCCAACTCTCTCCTCTCTCTCTCTCTCTGCTTTACACTCTAACTCGGGACCGCGTGCTCTATACAAGCATATGCACTCGGTTGCACTTTCTACGAGGACCGGGGATCGGACTCGCGCGCGGCCCGCACGACGCACAACTCTATATACCCGTATCCGTTCTCTCTAAGCGCGCGAAAAGCGGTCCGATCACGATGATCGGCGCGCCGCCTCGAGCCGCCTTTATATACACATATAAATAAATCTAAACCGGCCGGATGCGCGCGCGAATAAATACTGATGCGGCGAGCGCGCCAGCACCCGTTGTCGGGCAAGGAAAACAAGCGCACGAGCGCGCCGCCGCCGCCGCCGCCGCGGCCGTCGTCGGCGCTGTCGCAGCCGCGCTCGCGAACGCCCGCCGCCGCGCCGTATTTTTCGCGATGTATATACATATATAGATAAACGAGCCGCGGACCCGCGGCAAGGGGGGGGGTACCCGGTGTACCTCTATTATATATACGTATATACAGCGCGTCTCCTAGCTCACCGACGCCTGCAGCGCGCCCCAGGCGACGCTGCGTCAAGGTGTCGCCGGCGCATCGTCGGTAAGGACGTCGTACGTCATCGACATCGTCGTCGTCCAGGTGCGTCAAAAGGTATCTGGTAGCTCTGATAAAGCCGGGAAAAAATTCATGCAAAAACTTTTCAATGTCAAACTAGATTTCCTAAATTAAACTATCCGAGCATCATACATAATTTTTTCAAATAAAACGTATTCGTCTTTTTTTTAGAAGAAGAATTTTATTCATTGAGGCATAAAAATGAGGCAAATTTTAGTTTTAGATATCATTACAAACAATATTTCATTTCGAAGCAATTGGAATTAGAAGAATGCAATTTTGGAGTTGGAATTTGTAAATATATATATAAAATAAGAGGCAGAAAAATATTGGACACAGAAAAATTTTGAACCGACGCCCCTGATCATCGGCATAATGAAAGGAAAATGCGATCTGCGGTAAAGCGCAACAGAAGATCTTAGTTGACAATTATAAATGCTCCTCCCCGAGCATTAAGGCGATTGAAGCACATAACTCAAATTACTGGAAAATTACATGAAACCAGTCTTAAATGTTTTATATAAGAGAGTATAACAGTGAGCAATTCGAAAGTCGTACCTACAACACGGATAATATAACTGTAGGCATAACCTGTCGTGCTTTTTTTTTTTTTTTTTTTTTTTAATGTTTGTTCAACTGTTTTATGTAGAAACTGACGATCTTAATAATGAAACATAAAGTATCAATGGTATAATTTTTAATCCTTGAAGCTTTCCACGGTACACCCTTTCGATTGGCGAAAATAGATTATTAATTAGCCCCGTTAGAAATTGAAATATTCTCGTGATTCAAGGTGGAATGACCCGCCAGTTATAAGGAATAAAAAAAATGTCGATATGGTTAAAAAAAAAAAAAAATGAAACGCAATTTGAAAATGAATAAGAAGGTTATTACGTTAATTTTTATATATCATTACAGTATATATAAAAAAAGAAACACGTATATTACTTCTTATACCGTCTCTTTGTACGGAGAAATCGTGTTCGAATCGAGTTCTAACCGCCTTAAGCACATAGAATATGTACCGTTGAAATTGCCACGTGCTCTTCTCCTTTTTCCATTTTTTTTATCTCTCTCGCCCTCTCTTTTTTTCCGATGGTATAATATCAGACTGCCATAGTGCCGTGCATTCGTGCGAATTGGGTATAATTGGTATATATATATATCAGCACCAAGATCCGGACGAATGCATCTGATGTCTAATCCTGATAATAATTATCTGTATGTGAGTATGTATATATATATGATCCTTCGAGCGATGACAGAGCCATATAAATACCGCGCGCGTGCGCGCGCTTTCTTTATGAATCTTATGATGCATCGTCATCGGCTCCGTGTCCCAAGGGACGCGCAGTCGCGCGGATCGACACTTGGCGGCTGGCTCTCCCTGGAGGTTATAAAATATCGAACGGCCTCCCTGTGATTTTTTTTTTTTTTTTTTTTTTACGCTCTCCTCACGCGCACGCGCGTGACATTTTCGCATAATTATATTTCGTGCAACGTGATTTATTTATCGCTGCTTCGCGCGAGGAAATTTCAATGTACAACACATGTATATGGGAGTCGTAGCACTATAGCGTTTAACAAACGTGCCTACGCCAATGCATTGCCGATCGCGGATATTATGATTTGATTTTTAGGTACGGGGATGTAGCAGTAAAGAGGGTGCGCGCTCGAGCGGAGTCGAGTCACCCTGTGCGTGCGTACAATAATGGCTAGACATTATATATATATATATATATATATATATATATATATATATATATATATATATATATATATATAATTATAGTACGGATTAATATAAATGAAATAAAATCAGTGAATAGATGAAAAAAAATTTTTTTCGTCTCGACATATACGGTATTTCGTAAATTTGGCACCCCCCCCCCTTTTTCCACGAATATGGAACTGCCAAACCGTAATTTTTATACACGCAATATAATAAATTGATACCTGTTCAAAGCCCAGAATCGGAATACTAACCAATGATGGGCTTTGAAGATTATTTTTTTATCGATTATTTATTACCAAATCGGTATGCACATAAATATATTATATAAACTGCATATATTTAGAAATTAAATTAAAAATATTGATAGGGGGCGTCTCTGTGTGAGAATAGCGTCGCGAATTTTGTAAACAATCGTAATCATATGCGCAGTTCCGATTAATATTTTAACTTATTCGCGAGACTTGTTATACAACGCTGATTGACTTGCGTAAATAAACGAGCTCGCCCTTACAATGCTGGCGGCGAACATTCTAAATAATCGAGATTGCGCTCGTGTGCGTGTGTGTGCGTGCGCGCGAGGTCGCCCGTGAGCATGGCGCGCGACTCGTAATAAGCCGCAGCGTATGGCGGGGGGGATTTCGAGCGTCCTTCTCGACGTAGGCCGGATTCGACCAAACTCCGCGGGCGAATGTTTTATCCGGCGTTTTTTTGACACGTTCGCGGAACTCGGGGCCCGCGTACCCCGTTCTAACGAAATGAATTGTCAACTTTACCGCGCGACTTGTGACATCTGCGATCGGAACGGTACGGATTGAACATGAAGAAAGCTCCGACTCCGTCCTCGTTCGCCACGATGATGTAGATAAGAAAATATGGTATGGCTAAGCTTATATTGACGAGTCCGTGGTAAATTTATTATAGATTTTATAATTGTGTAGGGGATAAAAATCGCGGGCATAATCGTACTAAAGCCTGTGAATTCGACAAAAAATAACGAACAATTGTACGTATGCTATTTGCATAGGTAGACGGTGATTGAACGATGTTCCTGACGAGGGAAATAAAAAAGAATCCACTTTGGTATTATATGTATATAGATCTGAATAGCGAATCCGTTGTTTTCATTATACACGAACATTTAGAAAGAAAAAAAAACTAACTTATTATGGTCATGTGGGAAACACACACCCACACGCACACACACAAACACACTCACAAACATACTCAAACACACACATGAAGAAACCTAAAGCACTACGTCTTATATAAATTATTATAAATAATTTTAAAGTTTTCATTTAAAAATTAAAACTTTTTGAATCTATTAAAAAAAATATCAGAAAAATGAAAATATTTCATCTTCAATAATCCATAAACTATGAAAGTAAATGATAAAGTATATAATATGGCTATTATATATATTATTTTACCACCGATTATAAGTGAAAATCGATGGTTTACTATATAAAGCAATAGTTTAAAATACAATTTAAAATACAATTCTTATAATAATTTTTAAAATTCATAGAAACGTAATTAATACCTCGATTAATGTCGCATTCTGTGATTCGTTTATATTGACAGAAATACCACAAAAGAAGATTATTGTTCAAAGTAGACTAATGTACATATTTCCTGAAATCTGCATAAAATTGTATAAATTTAAAATATATAGAAAAAATTCATAACAATTATATATATATCAAATTATTTAGAAATGAAGGAGCACATAATTCATTGTATAATATAAATTATGAAAAACTTGACACTATAAGCTATAATAATTACAAAAGCTCACGGCTTCAGCATTATGTCGACAAATCTGTATTATTGTTAAATTGAATCTCTTCGGGGCTAACTAATAATCCCCCTCTCCCCCGAACAGCCGATGTTTAATTTGAATGAAATAATTTTTTGATATATATATATATATATATATATATATATATATATATATATATATATATATATATATATATAGAAAAAACAATGGATCGTTGGGCGAAGAATGAACTGTGTATTAAAATGGAAATATCATCCATCGTTGAACGATGTAACAATTGACATTACTGTGTTATAAAAGTCTCAAAAAAATTTTTCTCTAAATCTCGTTTCTCGCTTCATATACACGCCGTTTTCACGGTTATTACAGCAACTCGCGTCTGGCGTGTACACGGCAGCGCCGCGGCAAGTTGTACGTCAGGGGCGGCAATAAATAATATCGAATCACGCGCCTTACATTTCTGTTTTTTTTTTTTTTTCTTTGACATTCAAGTAATATCCACGGACAAATGTAGCTTAGCTTTATTTGACCAAGGTTTAATAGTAAATGTATATAGAATAGTGTATATGTGTGTGTGTGTACAAGATAATGACAATCTGTATATGCGCGAAGGGTATACATTTGCCTGTAACGTACCGAGATTACATTGGTCATAAAATCTAAAAATATAGAGATGCGACAGATAACAGTTGCCGAATTGAGGATAAAAGAAAATCATTATACTCGAAGTAACTATACTGAACATACTAAGAATCAGAAAGAAAAAAACGAAGCAGGAAATTTTAAACAATTAATTACTTCCTAGCATGAAATATTTGTAATCTTTGTATTGAAAAAATTGTGACGATAATGAAATGCCGTTGTCATTATTAAATCTACGTGTATATTGCTGGATTTTTGATAATCAAAATATTATTTTTAAAAACTATATAGGGATTGATATAAAAAGTTTGGAGTTCAAATAAATTCGAAAGTTTAATTAACGATTATACGAGAAGAGGCTGATTAGAATACAACTTAAAAGTACAGATCTAACTAAAGGGTACGAAACATATTTTTTAATTTTTTTTTTTTTTTAAACAACGAACTAATTTATTTTAATTCCAATAAGATTACGGTTTGATTGTTTTTCTTAACTATCATTAACTATTTCAGAGACGAATAACATTGCACCTTTGCGAAAATTGTTTGACCTTTAATTAGACTCGGAGATAATAACGAAAAATCTTTATCACTGTTTGCGAGTAAAATATCGAATACGTCGAAATTTATCGAAACATAGGCTGGCTCTCTCTCTCTCTCTCTCTCTCGTTATGTTTTTTTTTTTTTTTTTTTTGAAACTGACGATATATAAGAAAATCGAAAAAAGAACGGAACGTGTGCCTTAAAACGAAAAATATTTACAACGTACAGACTGACCATGGCTTTTTGTACGTTTCTAAATGTGTAACTATATAAAATTTTTTATTTAAAAACTTCGAGACATATATTTCGTTTTTTTTTTTATATTAATACTTATATACATACATATACAGTAACTCTTGCCACGCTCTGAATATTCTTATAGCTTTCAAGTCAATGTCAGTTCTTCCTCTCGAGTCCCTTTTTATCGATTAAAACAAAAAAAAAAAAAAAAAAAAAATCATCAAAATCAGCCACCACGAAGCTGAGGAAATGGTGCAAAATTTTGCGGCGCGAATGAATTCGAAGCGCTCGATCACTTATAAATATATATATATATATATACATGGGCTTAGAAGAAAGTTTTCCGACGGCTCGTTCGCCCATCTTCCGAGCGTCGCTGCGCAGCCGCGCCAGAAAAATATAAGTTTCCGTGTACGAGACGTCTGTTCTTTTTTTTTTTCGTCTTATAAAATATTGTTAAGTCTGTATAAACGGGTAAATCTCGGAAAAAAAATTTTGAACAGAACTTTGTATATTTAAATCACGACTTAATTTATAAAAGCACACGAATTTGCTCATTCCTCTTTCTCTCCATATTTAATGATTAATTAATGTTAATTAATAAACTTATTTTTTATAGACACTTCAGTACAATTTATTATTAAAGCTTCAAATTTAACTGTTTAATTGATTAACTATATAAAGCATGCTAATGTTCTCGAATGTTTGTTCGATAATATTCATTAATTTTGTTTACAGTAAAATTAAGTGATAACGTTCTGTTTCCAAATAAATAAATTTATTTCAAACACGCAAAGAATTTTCTTACGAACAAAACGAAACGAGGAAAATTTTACAATCGTAACTACATGGATCTCTATTATGTATGACAATGTTTGCATGTAAACAAAAAAAAATAAACAAATGCCAAAAACGCCCAGTTTTACCTCTGAAAATTGTTGGAACAAAAAAAAAAGCGTACAATCCCAGTCTGTTCCATCCCGTATAGTCCGAACGACCGACGGATTATTAAATATGTCATAAGAAGATATTCAAAAACGTCGCGAGATAAAGGAAAAGCATCAGGTGGCTTACTAAAGCGGTAGCGTCGGTTTTTACGTCACAGCTGTAATTCGGACGAACGTTAAAAAAAAAAAAAAAAAAAAAAAAGATTATCGTAAATTTCCTTTCGTATACACTCGAATACATGGTAGCACAGATTTTCCGACGCAAAAATTCATGACCATATGCAGTCGACCCTCGAGCCCGACCTTGTTCCTTTATTACTCCTAATGCACCTATTTGTCGACATGTAATTCGAGAAAAAAAATTGTTACATTGTCGTATATAATATGCATTTACTTTACGTCAATTGCAATCTGTAAATATTATTTTTCACGGGTATGACATTATAATCAAGTAATTTTATATAATGTACATTAAACGATTAAACGATAGTCAAAATAAATTATATTTTTTTAATACGACGATTGCATTTGTATAGAGCGCTGATTGTCGCTGGCTTGTCCAATTGGGACAAGGATTTTTCCCTCGATGGTAAAAAGATAAATTTTGCCTTTCGATATATTAAAGTTTGCTATTGTCAACCGTCATTAGTGGCTTCGCCGGGCTTCGCTCCCTGCTCCAGCATATGCGTTATCTCTATGTAATTATTATACACGAAGGGTTTACTCCAAGGTAACGTATTTTGAATGTAAGAGACAGCAATATCTCGCATCGGGGCCGTTGAATGGGAACTGTATTAATCATATAGTAAAATAAATTAGGCCGGTATTTGCTACGAGAGGCTAATAAGACAATAGAATAATCGAAAGTAACGATAATAGTGACATAATCAATAAGATGTTGGCAAGATAAGTAGTATTTTGCATTCGTAGATAATGACGATGCTAAGAGGCATATCCGAGTTGACATGCGATGACAATTCAATCGCTATATTTCATTTGTGATATGAATGCAGTCTCGAAGGAAGAACGAAGCAACGTATAGAAGAAAAGCCGACGAAAAGTGTCATTTAATTATACAAAAGATGATAAATTTTATTTGTATTTGTTTATAAAATTCTATTTGGTCAATCATTATTTTTATATAAATTAACAAGTGATTCGGTAACGTATATATATATATATATATATATATATATATATATATATATATATATATAATAAACAATGTTAAATTATAATACTGAAATTAAACAGTAACGTTGTATGATTCACTTCTCGATGTTAAATGGAATCTAAATTAATATCGAGGCGATCCCATCGACTTATAAAACAAGCCGACCGAATTAATAAATATTTTTATCGGTCTTACAGTCCTTATAATATAATATATTAACCAGAACAGTGACAGTCCGACTTTCAGAAGAATCCGAAATAAAACTTATTACTAAATTTAATTAATTAAAACTAATAAATTAAAATAATAATAATGAAAAATAATACTATAAAATAAAATAAAACTAATAAAAACAATATTCCATGTTAGCAATAAAAATGTTTAGTAATTTAATTCAAAACAGTCGTCATAAGTACAATTTTAATTTTAATTTCAATCTGAACGAAGACGAAGAAAATTGTATGATACAAGGCATTTTATTTCATTTATCGAATGAATTGGATTTACAGATTTTACGGTAATCCTTTTATAAATTTCGCGCTTGCGGACTATTTCTATCTGTCCGCCGCAATGATATGGCCTTGCGAATATAATATAAATTAAAGTAATGCATTTTTTTTTTGTATTTTTAGTAAATGTTTTTATTCCAGAAAAATTATGTGTATATATATATATATATATATATATATATATATATATATATATATATATGGGATACAAAAACTGTTAGATTATTTTAGCCCTCTATGAAATCCTAAAGCAAAAAATACTTGAAACTAAATATTGGACGGTATCGTGAATGGACTGTGAGCAGATGTGTCCGCTGGGTCTTATTACGATCTGCCGTCTTTGCTGCCCTGCGCGGCAAATGATTTATGAGTTTATTGTTTAGATGCCTGATATTTTTATATAGATTTTAAGCTTCTCACAAGGGCTTGCAGAGTTTTCAATTTCGAGTACTGTAGTTAGTCTTGCGTTGTCCTTTCGTTTGAACAGACGTCTTTTCCTTCCTAGTTTGAAATATAATTCATGTCAAAAGATTATTTCGTGTATCTTTATTTTAACATCCCACCTACTATATTTAATAAAAATTCAATAAAAACATAACAAGAACCATATTAAATGTACTGATTTACAAAATGATGGTAACACCATGCTCGTTACAATAATATTATGCATACACGACTACTTATTTGTATTTTTGCTGTTACATATTACAATCTGGTATTGGTTTACACGAGATGTGTCGCTAGGAAAAATTGACGAATCCAACAAAAACCAGCTTTACTCTATTAATCATGAAAGAAAGAGAAGAGAGAAGAAAAGAAAAGAAGAAAAAAGAAAAAAACAAATGTGATTGCATTTTGGGATACTAGGACGGAGCTTAATTTAATAATTCTTGTCTTAAGTCTAAATTAATTATATTTAAATTTACACAAATTTTTAACGTATTTTGCTGTAATTCCCGCAGCGAATCTTAACGCCATATTGCACTTATATTGATACATTTTTGTTGTTGCCATTTCCGCGCGGTATACGACACAGTGTCGCTGCGCAGTTACGATTTAAAATCTAATTACTGCCATCGAGGTATAATAAAAGTAATGCATTTAGAGTGTGCTTACGGACCGACCGAGGCGTGCCCAAAGCGCGCCCTTACGCGCGTGTTCTCGATGCTCGTTTCTTTGTGAATTTTTTTTTTTTTTCTTTCTTTTTGAGAGAGCGCGTCTACAGCGGTGGGGGTCGTTCGCGCCGAACGCGAGGAAGCCTCGAGGGCAGTTCGTAAGTGTCGATCGGTCGATTAACACGTGGCGTGGAATTCGAAATCTCGCACTTCTATATATATATATATATATATATATATATACAATGACACTGCGCGGATTGCTTCGGCCTCACGCATCCCGGCTTATCGACGATTGAGACTTATCGCGCGTCTCGCTTCCGCGCGGTGCGCGGTGCTGGCGATCGCGTCCGTTTCGCTGGGAAGAAAGTGTTGGGGGGAAAAAAAATAAATAAATCCGTCTTACGCCTACGCGGCGCTCTCTCTCTCTCTCTCTCTCTCTCTCCCGCGGACCGAGCCGATAACCGTCGAGATTCGACCTGGCTGAGAAATTCGATCGGTAGACGAAGAACCGCCAGAGGATACAAATCGCTCGTGCCGGTGCAGCTTTTTTCTTTTTTTACGGCGCACGATTCCGCAAGACGTCACGAGATCGTCGCGAGCGTGGCGGTGGTCCTGCTGTGTCGTCTCGCCTTGGCAAAAAATCTCGGGGACGGGCTTTCCGCCGTGTGCACGGACGGCGAGGACTACTCCCGCCGTACGGCGTGTCTCTGCGTCGAGCCGTCGGTTCCCCCGAGCTCGTCGATCGTCAGGCACGATTTCTTCGCAGCCCGAGAAATTTAAGTATCTTTTTTCTTATTTTATTTATTTTTTTTTTTTTTTTGAACGAGAGCATTAAATTATTAACAATAAAAAAAAAAGAAGAAGCAATTGAGCAGCATTTTTACAAGTACAATAGCAGATTACATTTAGTCGTTATATTCATCCTTTTGTTTTTTAATTTATGATTATTCTCCTGGATTTCATTAGTCATGTTTACTTAATTAACGTTCGATTACTGTCACTACTGAATTTCTCTTTACATTACCTATAAAGAGTAAGTACCACGTGCGCCCGATATCATTTGTTATCCGTTCAGCTTACTTATCTATTCGTTGGATTACAAAACCCCCAAGTGATTTTTAAACTATTAAAATTAATCGAACGATCGCCGTCCAAATTGAAATTCCATTGACATTCGCATCCAGTTTCAATTTTTAACATATTTACATTTTGGCTCAAGATTACAGACTACAATTTTTCATCGATCTACATTCTTAAGAGACCTATCGTTTTTGCATTCTGTGAAATTTAAACTTGTTCATTTGTTATAAAAAAAAAATTCACTTCGTTTAATTTGCCGTTTGTAATTTTAACGATTTTTCTATGTTAGTGCTCTTACTGAATTGCTCGTAATTTAATATAAAAATCCCATTATTTGTCAGTTTTTTTCATAAAAATATTATAATTCTAATATTATATACTATTATATTATTACTTTATATTCTACCGCATTATATGAATATTACACGTAGTTTCTTTTTTTAAGATTTTTTTCTAAATTTTGCTAAAATTCTTATTTCTTCTAATATACGCGTAATTTGATATTTTTATTTAACGGATTAGACTGCTTTTTTAACACTTCAAGCTTAATTATTAAAATATTTCTATATTTTTTATTATTATCTCGGCAATTTTTTTATTATCATTTTCTCCCCCATGAAGTTGATTATACGTGCTTATAACTACATTCATTCGACCTATAATTTAGTATTTTTTTCGTATATTATTCCCTTGAATTTAAACTCTTTAGCGTACAATTTAGTCATCATTTTCTTTGGTCTCAAATAAAATAAAATTCAGATCGTCGTCAACGTAGTCTCTAGAAAATGCGTACGTGATCTCGTATTGCGGGATCTTTGTTTTCTCTTTTCGCCCGGAATGCCGGATCTTATAATTGCGCCGTAAGAACTTTGCGGAAATCATTTAGATTGCTGCATTATTCGTTATATTAAGATTTTTCTATGCTTTTATTTCGCAGTTTTTTAATTTGTATATATATTTGATCGTTTTAGATAACAACTCATTATATTTAATAATTGTTTTTCACTTTTTTTCATTTTTTTTATTTTTTTTTACGTATACTAGCTTTATTTCGAATGATTTATTATAATATAAATTAGAAGTTAGCAATTTTTTTTCACATTTTTTAATTATTGCTCTCTGTCATGAAGTAAAAGTCGCGGGTTCGTTTACATTAATTTAGATTAGTTTATTCACAGTCATTACTTATCCTGACAATTACTGTATAATATATTAATTTACGATATCAATTTAGTGATATGGTCTCTTTAAAGTTATGGTATTTATACAATAATTATATCTACTTCTTTTAATATTTATTTGTCTTTTTGTTAATTTCATTTTGTATCATGTACATCAGATTTAACATTTAGTTTCATAAAATTTATAATCTTTTTTAGTTTCACGCGATTCTTAAAAGGCGATCGTTTGATGATGGCATTGTTCCATAAGATAGTATTGATAATTTCATTTTAGGGTTATGAAATCCAGTAACATAAGAATTCATTGTTAGATCAAACATCGTGGTTTATTTCTTTCTGGATTCATGTACTTTCTCCGAATTAGTTTTACGAGCATTAGCAGTTAATCTAGACAGTAACCGAAATAATATTCGATTACGTTTAAATTTACAAACTATTTTGAATTCAATTACTGGTTTGATTTATCAGTTTCTTTTTCTTTTCCATACTTTTCATTATTTTTTCTCCTATATTTCAAATTATTTTTGAGTTCGTTGATTTCAATTTTCGTAAAAAGACGTTAGCAGAGTAGGTACCTTGCAGTATTGGAATCATGGACGAACTGCGCCTGAAAATGATTACGCAAAAGCGCAATTCTTTAAAATCACAGCTAAGCACGCTGCATAATTTGGTTGAAAACAACGTTATCGATGTCCATAATGCGAATCTGCGTTTGAGTCGAGTTAAAAAGTTGTGGGAGAACTACGAAGAGTTGCACGACGAATTTGCTATGATTTATCCAGAAGATGAACGCTTGTCAGAAATCGAAGAAATTCGTGATAGATATTACGCTTTAGCCGTTAAGGTCGGTAATATGCCGATCGCGTCGGGCTCGCGAGGCAATAATTTAAACGTATCGACGACGACTTCGACCGAGATCGGTAAAATCAAGAAATTGAAACCGCTCGCAGGAGAATCATCAAAAGTTTCAGGGGATCTTAACGAATCGCTCTCGTATAAACATATGTCTGAGACCCCGATGCCAAAAGAATCGTATGGCGAAAAAAGAACTCTAATAAACAAACATCTGTATGCTATTTTAGATATGCCTGCCTGTATAAAACCTACCAAAGAAGCATTGATGCAGATGGTGGACAATATGAAGCAACATATAAGTGCGTTGGAGTCCCTGGGTATAACCGTTGAAAAATCAATTTTGACACGCATAATGGAACGCGCTTTGCCAGCAGAAATAAGAATGAAATGGGAAGAAACTCTAACTCTGGATGAATTTCCGACCATCGAGAGACTTTACGAATTTATAACAAAGACAGCGTACCGTATCTCTATTATGGCAGAACATCAAAATGCATTAAGAAAAACTAAACATCAGAGACTCAATAACGATGTACGGTTCGCCAAGTCACGGAAGGTTGCGACCGGAGAGCGAGTTTTTACCATCGCAGCTTTTCGATGCCCGATGTGCAAGAGTTTTGGTCACCGATTATACAGATGTAAATACTTTTTAATGCTTGACGTCCCCAAAAGATGGGAACAAGTTAGAAGAATCAAGGTGTGCAGGAAATGCCTTACAACTCACGCCGATCCATGCTCGTACGGCGTTTGCAGAAAGTGCAATAAGCAGCACAACGTTCTTCTACATGCTGACCAGTCGTCTTATCGATAAAAATGGCTGAAGAAAAAGATTTTTTAGAGGCAGGAATATAAATGAGTCTGCCAAACAGAGTACAAGTGTATATAATAACCATTGTACAACTCAATAAATAAGGCAGGCTGCTCGTCATTAATGAGCAGTGCTGTTATGTGAATAAAATGCTCTGCAGAAATATATATACGTGCAAAATTATTACTAGACAGTTATGTAAGGATGTACTTTACGACGAAAAAATTAGCTCGATTTTTGAACTTTCTAATCGAAAATTGCGCAGTTCCCATAGGCTGCATTAATCGAAACGCGTACGCCATCAAGAGAAGCAGTGGAATTTACCTTTCATTTGTTTCGTGATGAATTTAAAATGAAACTCATTTTTAATAATTTTCCATATATCTGATCAAGTAGCCCAAGAAGTCTTCCCTCGTAGCATGATCGACATCGCTTATGACCTAAAACTTACTGATCCGAATTTTGACGGACTTCAATCGACAGATATTTTCATAGGTTCAGGAGCCACCTTATCTTTTTTAACGGAAGGGCAGGTGATTATTATCCATTGATCAATGTGATCTATATTTGCAGAAAACTCAGTTCGGACGATTAATTGCGGGAGGAAATGTACATAATAACGATAACGATTTTGCCAGCAGGTGAGATTGAGTAATTGCTTCAGAGGTTCTCAAATATTGATGACACGGATGCAAGCACTCTTAAAATTGCCAAAGACAAAGCAAACGAATGCCATTGCTGACAAAACACGATACGAGATTGAAGTGGGCTTAACAAGTGGCCATGCATTAACAAGACTTTTAGGACTACAGCGAAAGCTTGGCTCGAATAAAACTTTACGAAAAAATTACAAGCGGGTCTTGCAGGAATATGCAGATTTAGGACAAATGACCTTAATGCATAAAGAAGAACCAAATACATATTAATTTACCAAATACAAGATGAGGTTAGTCTGCAATACATGCTTGAACACATTTCTAGTGGTAAAACCAGTTATTCAGCCTAAACTACTTTAGAATAGATATACTTGCAAATTATAATTACTTTCGATTATAAACATTATTTGGCATCATGGATATTGTCTTAAATGACGTAAGTTGTGCACATTATTCCATCCGACAGGCACTTACCGCGAGGACAATTCCCGTTTTTTCAAGAACGATTTATATGGTTGTGTACGACATCAAAAAAAAAAAAAAAAAAAACAATACATATAAAATATGAATAAAACATAAAACATAAATAAAACATATAAAACATAAAAATAACAAAAAAAAAGATTATAAGAACAATTTATAGTCAAATGGGCCTGAATGGCCCTACGAAACTATAGACAATTTGCCAGGTTTGAAAAAGTCAATGTGTTCATTAACAGATAGTGAATGAATAGTTTATATATTTGAAAAATTCTGTACTCTGTCCCAAAAGGGATATTTAGAACTCGCTGAATTTAAGAAGGCGAAAGAGACAATAATAACAACTCTACAAGAAGACCATTTGTGCCGAGTTAAGTATTCACGGGGATCAAGTAAGACTAAAAACCTGTAGGCTCAATACAATCCCTTGAATGATAAAAAAGTTTTATTATATGGATGATGAAGGCTGAGTAAGATATTTCGTGTTCGGGGAAAAACACCCTGTATTGTTGCCATAGCGTCAGCATGCGATCGATTTAATTATGCATAACATCCACAAAATGTTCTATTATGCTGGTATTCAATTAATCGTGTCAGGTGCATTCGTTTTACAGGAAATCCTGTTACATACAAAATTAATAAAAATATGAAAACGTATAGATGCATCCACGTATGTATATGAACGAAAGCAGTACACATTTTAGTCATTTGACTAATGACGGATTTTTAGCTATATGCTATGATTTATGTATAGATTGCCGGGCTATACTTTCGGGCTTTTATGATGATAACGGAAGTAATTTTATTCGTGCATAAAAGAAACTTCCCGAGTCATACATTTTAATTATTCAATTTGGAAGGCTGTGTTAAATACTTTCAATACTATTTCAAGTTGGTGGTGGTCGAACAATTATTTACATTCGAAGAAATAAACTCTCGCGATCGAAATAGAATCGATTTTGAATTCTAGGCCCTTATGCCTTTATGCCCTTTCCCCCACCAGACCCCAATGATTTGTTTGCTTTAATACCTGCTCACTTGCTGGTATGCTCCCCGAATCTAATCAATTACATGTTTCAGAGAATTCACTATCATCCTGGCGCTTGGTTACCAAGGCTCGACCGAATTTCTGGTGGCGCTGGCATGTGGAGTATTTGCACGAACATCAGAAAAGTCATAAATGGTCCGACAATACCTCACTTTTAAAGGAAACCTCTGTTGCAGTTTTGAGAAAAAAAATTAACCCTTTATGCACTGGCAGCTGGGGCGAATAAAGAATATACATCGTGGTTTCGATAGTGTTCTTTGCCGGGTAACGTTAACGACGGCCCACGGAATATTGAAACGGAATATTAACAGCTTTGTACGAGCTACTGCATCCTAAGGCGATTAGTTATGGAATTATTATTATCCCTGGGGAAGACTCGTTAAGAAAAAAAATCCTGGTATCTTTTGATTTTATTTTCAACATCTATGCGATTCGAGGATAAATATATGTATATATGTATATATGTTTATACACAATACTATTATATCTATAAAATATTCCATATTAGTACTTCACCATACGCGTTGCGAATTCAATAATTTTACAATCTGTATTTAATAGATTTATGCTTGAATATGTAATTTCTGTATGTTTGTATATGTTTATTGATACATGCAATTGTACGTTACGTTAGATAAGTTTATCCTTCTGACGTTTATAAATTTAAGGTTAAGTTGCGATTATTTCCTTCCAATATATATTCTGTTGTCTTACTTAAATTTTGTTACTTAAAACGTACTTTCTTGAACTCTCTATTTTTAACGAGGGGTGTATGAAAATAAAATAACCTGCCTAAATAATATAGCATTGTGAATATAATACAACTTAAAGTCATGTGTTAAAGTTAAAGTGGACTTATGAACGGACTAATCAGTATAAGCGTGCCCATGTATACGTGTTTCTGATTCTCATTTATTTATGAAATCTTTGTGAGTGCGTTAGTGGCGAGTGATGTGCGTGGCACGACGTAAAAGACAGTACGTAGGTATCGATCGATCGATTTACATCTGATGTCATTCGACGCGATCTCTCCGCATTTTTTCGCGATTACACGTCAGTTTTTGGTTGTACACCGATTGCCATATCTCACTGTGGTTCTCGCGATCACATTTATTTCATTAATAAATGTTTAAAAATCTGGTGGGGGTTTTATGCCTGTGCTGCTTTCCCCCACCGAATGAGCCATTAAACATCAATTTCTTCGCTCAAAATGTCGATTTTTTATTTTCACCTTTCCTAGATCTACTAGAAGACGAATCTGCAAAAGGTTAAACACTTGTACCATCTTACAATATCTTAACGCTGTATACAATCCCTTTACATTCTTTCGTAGCTTTCGATCATTTCCCTATTTATCTCTTTCCATTCGTTAGAAGGCAGTTCTAAGCTTGCAATAGTAAACTTTTAAAAATGTTATGCAGTAATGGATAAAAATTAAGTTCTCGGAAATATATTGAGCAAACATCGTGTACTTACGATGCATGTGTAAGAGAAAATTAAACGAGTAAAACAAAACAAAATATATAAAGCCAGGCTTGTAATTCGTGGGTTTAAAGATGAAAACGAAACTCATTAAAGACTTACGCGCTGGTATCAAGATTACAGCTATTCGTTCGGTGCTATCATACGCAAGTAAGTATAATTTCTATATATTTACTAATATATGTAAATATAATAATATATATAAATATAATCAGTTATCAGAACAACATTTCTTTATGGTGAATTAGCATCTCCCGTTTCGGCTTCACTCGAGATAATAATATAACCGATTTATTAAATAATTAATTAATATCTTTGTAAAAAAATGGGGGATAAAATAAAAGAAATTTCATTTCATTTCCGATGCAAATATATATTTATGCATGTATATATGTGACACGTGCACGTGTCACCTTTTTTACAGCTTTACGCTTCTAATACTTCAGAATGTTTATTGGAATTGTAGGTAAAGTAATCTCCTATTTATATTTATTATATATATATATATATATATATATATATATATATATATATATATATATATATAGTATTAGCTTTTATACATTTATATAGGTAAGAAGAACTTTACTTAAAAATACCGGATAGTGTTTGAAAAATTTCACGCGTGGACAGAAACACTTGTGCGAGCATTTGTGAAAGTTGAAATTTCTGTTTGAGCTGAAAATAAGCTCAAAAAAATGGAACAAGAAATTCTTCGAAGTTATCCAAAAATTTGAACATTGGATCTTGATTTATTTGTATTTGTTACGATAGTTGTACGATCACTCCATATTAGTAATAAGCCCAAATTATGATGAAATTGCCAAGGCGAGGTATAACTTGATGTTGCCGTTTGAGGTAACGAGTCTTGGAGAGACCAAGGAATTTTTTAAATTTAAAATAGGCAAATAGAAATCCTACAGAAATTAATCTATCTTAAGGAAAGTACATACTCGATTTGTCAAATTAATTTGGGTTTGAAACTGAAAAGTTCATAGCAACTCGAAAGATTCATAAGAAAACGCGAACCCGTTGAATGTAAAGTTTAAATATTTAACTAAAAGTTCAATGTTAAATATTTTTTTTCATGAAAAAATAGTTCAGTATTGTAAAAAATAGTTATATTTTGCCTTTCTAGCTATAGTAAGTGTATTGTATTAATGCAATAAATCTTTTTAATTTATTGTTAAATTTATTGTTTAATTTATTTTACTTTTAAATATCTGACCTTGGCTAAAAGAAAAGTTATTTCTATTCTAAACACAAATTTAAATTCTCGCGATTCTTATCACATCTCCTGATTTAATGTTAATTGTAATCGAGATGCGATACAGAATAGAAGCTTTGATAATATTAATTTCGAAAATTTTCAAA
The DNA here is from genome assembly GCA_018907035.1 of Sycobia sp. Sy_11. Classification (NCBI taxonomy): domain Eukaryota; kingdom Metazoa; phylum Arthropoda; class Insecta; order Hymenoptera; family Epichrysomallidae; genus Sycobia; species Sycobia sp. Sy_11. The sequence continues at coordinate 2,310,755 of JACCIC010000039.1, read as the reverse complement.
ACTCGTATTTGATTAAAGAAGTTGATTAAATGCGTTGGAGGCAAGTTCTTTATGAAATGCCTCGAGTTCTGACTAGAATTCATTCAGATAGCTGAAAAGTTATCCTGTTTATCCAGTGATCCTTTAAATTAATCTCGGTTATAAACAAGCATATGAATATTCCACTGAAATTGGAGATTATGCTAAAAATGATAATATCGTAAGATTGATGAAACCTTTAGAGGGCAAAGTTCCGAGAGCTTTCCTAATCTTCATTCGTGTCTGGAAATAGCGCTCAAGATGTTATTCGCTCGTCGAACAATTGAATTGCCTGATAGATGAAAAATTAACAAATGATCTAACAGCGCTAAAATCGTCCATTAGTATATATAGCTTATTTGAACAGACCTTAGTTAACGAAGCAAATTTTAGAAAAAAATTTCCTATATGTATTGAAAAACTTTTCACGTGGATAATTTTTAATGTATTTGAAAAAAAAAAAAAGAAAAACAAAAAATACTTGTTGAAAATTCGTTACAATTACAAATAAACGTTTTAAGAATTCCGAAGAAATACAAAACAGGTTTTTGGATCTCCGTTTCGATTTTTTTTTTTAGTTATAATGGTAAATATTCAGAATTCTGGTCGATGAAAGAAGTATTAAACTATAAAACTTCGACACTTTAATTTTCTCAAAATTTCTCAACTTTTTAAAATATAAAATTTGTTTATTTTGTTGAAATCAATATAAAACCGCGTGTAATATTATTCGATCATATTCAAAGTTTTCATTTCTTTTAAACAGATATAATCAAATGTCCATAAAGATGGAATTTGAAAAAGTAATGCCAGTGACCTTTTATATACTTTTAAATCAATGAACAATAATAATATTTAATTACCGCAATTTACGTGTCAAAGGCATTAAGTAATTTCAATACTAATTCTTCCGATTATAATTCTGACGAATCTATGATATATAAAAAACGTGTAGCAGCCTGTAACAGATATTTGTATAGATGAATAATCCTCGGGAGGGTAGAACGAGAACAAAAAACAAAAAATTTTAATAATATACGTGTTTGTAATTAACAGCTAACTTTCATGCTCAAAACTGCATTCACAGAAAATATCTGAATAATGTGTTTGTATAGACTAAGAACATTTTGCGAAAAGGTCGGATAAGAGTGTAAAAATCGAGCTTGCATCACATTTAACGTGAGGGTTTATGACGCGAGCGAAGTCCTATGACTTATGGACAAGGTTACGGACGATATCGAAGAAGTACCGAAGGCCCGCCGGAAAGACAGATACACCCTACCTCACATTGCGCGCGAGGGGCAGGCAAAATGGAAAATAACGCTTCCAATATTAAAAGTCATGTAGAGAGAGAGAGAGAGAGAGAGAGAGAGAGAGAGAGACGCGCACGTTATTATAAAAAGCATCATCTTTGATTAGTGGTCCCAGACTAGGCTATAAATAGCGAATTGGGCTATTTGTAAAGCTCAGAAATTTGTAGCCATTTAATTGAATCATATTAATAATGTAGTCATATTAACCAATGGAAGCACGTACACTTGAATATTACATTAATATAATCATAAAAAAACATTACAATAAAAGAACAGCAGATAGAAATATATTTTGCTTCTAAAATAAGTAAAACAGAAACGAGTGCCGGGATAGTGGCAGCGTGCGCTTAGGACGTTATTTTACATGCATTATTTTCATGAATTAACGATGATGTTATCGTTATGTAACAGATATTATTAAGAGAGGAATGCCTCATAGATTATAGAATGAAAATTATGATATTATTGAAACAAAAAATTAGATGAACAATGCATAGAACGAGAGAATCCCTTGAAAACATTTCATGATATTCTATGAGAAAAAACGCGTGTGAGATGCTTCGAGAAAAAAATTTTTTTTATTTTGTTCACTATATTCATTAAGGCCTATATTTTCATAAATAAGATAATATAAATTATAGAATACATGTTTATTTAAAAAATTATTATTGTACACACTGACACGTCTATTTTTTACGATTTATTTACATATTATTATATATTTATAATATTTATTTTATATTACGAACGAACAATTGATAATTGTTCTAAATAATAATATAAGTAAAATGCAAAACTTAAATATATATATATATATATATATATATATATATATATATCATACTGCTGAAGATGGATTATTAAAGCTAATTCCCATATATTAAAGATTGAATTATTCAAATAAGTCTTTTATGGCGCTTCTTAATCCCAAAATGTTCTATTAAAGTTTCGTAACATATTATTAAATTACTAAACTTTAATATAAAATTTTGAAATCCAATTGCTTCATAAGAATTAATTAAATTTCCATGTATTCAAATTATACATACACGCGCCACATGCACACACACTCACAGACACGCATGTTCAGCAACATAGGCAACATGCACGCGCGTCTCTCGCGATTGGCTTGGTTAACTTAGGAGGACCATGGTTTGGCGGTTCAGTGTGCGACCGACTGCCGTGACATTCGCTTCGCGTGTACTAAACTTGTGCAAATTACCATAATTCGTGGACAAAAGTTTACCGAAGCTTGCCGAAGATTATAAGTAATTTCCTCTACTGATTTGAGTTGTCTTAATATATCATATATATATTATATGAATGGAAAAGAGGTACGTTTGGAACAAAAAAAGTTATAATGCAATATCTTTAATACACGAGCGCGCGTGCGCGCTCACACACACAGATACACATTTATTCTCATCTTTTAAATATATATATATATACCAGTACGTGAGCTATAACGCATATTATACGTATGCGACTCCAAGAATCGAACCTAAGAAGATAGCGCACTATATATATATATATATATATAACGGAACCCTTTTAGCCGAGTGCTAATCACGGCATTCCGAGGATGATAATGCATATAACGAGAGAGTATATTATCATAATGAAATGCCGCGGGCCGATAGAGAGTCCGCGTCGTCAGTAAATACGGACCACTTGGATTACATCCAGTCCACTATATGTAGTAAAAAGGGTAACGAGAATTATCAAAATTTAATCGAGCCGAGATGCGCGCGTTATAATTTTGAAAGTACTTTAAAAAAACATACTACGATGAAAATGAGAGCTGCTTGGTGGCCAGAGAAGTGGGAATTTTTCGGTTCCAAACGCTATATCATATATATATATATATATATATATATACACGCTGACGATGGCCTTGCTTTCCCACGCGAGTTTTCGTTTCCTACATGAATATATAACAACACGCGGACGTCTCCTGCAACCTTCGGGTATTTGGACCTACGAACGACGGCGAGGCGTGGCCCCCCTCCCCCCTCCTCTGCCGTTATCTTCTCGAGATTGCTTATCTCGAGCGCGCGCGGTGGCTGCTCTCCTCTCCCGATCGCTTGCTCTGGAAATGAATCCCCTGTCAGGATGCCCGTGTCCGGTTCAACGCAAACGCATAAATACGCGCGTCCGTATTGCGCGCCAGAGTACAGCGATGGCTTGGACCGAGGCGTGGCCCCGGGACTATCTGTAAGCCCTCGGGAGGGGGGGGGGGCTCGAGATATCGTTTTCGTTTCAATTCAATGATGTACCTACGCAAAAAAGGAGGGAGGTGGGGTAACAATACCGCTTTTAGATCTGACATTTAATAAAAATTTTAATTTATTCACTGATAACTTTTAGGGGTAGTTTTTAGAGTATTTGCAAAATTGATCCAATAAAGTTCGAATAAAACAAAACTTTAAAAAAAAAACGGCGAAATCTTTAATTGAATCACTCAAAACCGTCGATCCGAATAAATCTTTGTCAATAGCTAATGTGACCGAAAAAACAAACAATTAGTTTGTTCGGAACGTATTTTTTATGAATTTTGAAACGTAAAAGGATCTTTCAAGTTGAATTCAATATAAATCCTATTCGTTTTACTAAAAAAAAGTCGTATGTGCTATACATATACATATATATATATGCGGTTTTATTTTTTATCATAATGTGTTTTTCACCGGTAACCGAAATAATTTATATCGTAAAAGAGGTATCATAATGTTTGAAATTTTTATGAAAATTTGCATTTTATTCAATATTTATAATCAAACGTTTATGTGATAACTGTTATATACATTTTCCTCGGCATTCTTTATTCTACATATGTAACTTAAAAAAAAATCAGAAAAAATATTCGAAATTAATATACGTATACAATATCTTTATCCGGTCACCACACCCATGCAATGTACGTCATCATAATAAGGCTCACGAACAAGCCGTAAAAAATTGAATTAACGCGCGCGACGCCCTATCGGACTCAGTTGAATATTTAATTCATGGATGGCTTAATATGTGTGTATACATACATACATTTAAAATAAATGCGCAACGGTTGATTTGAATAAGCATTAACACGTGGTAACAATTATTTTATACACACTAATGCGAGACCGTTATTTTTTCGTTATAATATACACATAATATTCGGACTGGGTGGCTTTATTTCGATTATATTTTTAAATATGTATTATTGCATAATCATTTATACATATATAAGGTCTATAGATCATAAGTTATCCATGGTCATAGTACTTTCTTTTTTTCACACTGAAGTCACTCAGCTCTTTATGTATTATTGTGACATCTTACACTTGGTATATATATCGTATAACTTTCCCTTTTCTGATATCGATGTGTTTTATTTTATGCACTAGAAATATGTGCTCATCAACAGAATTATTTTTACGTCTTATTAACAAAAAAAAATTATAGAAATACTTAAAAAGTATAAAGTATTAGGTATACAGTCCCTCTTATCTTAATACTATTAGCCAATGAAAATTGAATTTATTGTATACACGCGCACACACACATGCATTTTTTTTTAATGATAAATAAGGAATTTCGCATATCCATATAATTGCTCGCAGCAAAGCTTACTGTGCGTATTTATACATTAAAATTTATGTATTCTGTTTAGAAATATTCGTGAGCTACTTATAAAAAACTTTAATAAAGAAAGCGCAATCTTAAACCTCTTTTTATATAATAAAATATCTGAGATAATTTTTTATTAATTATCATACTGAACTTCAAAAATTTGTTGTAAATATGTATACCGAGTTTTAGTTGAGAATTTGTAGGAAGCAGACGTGTTAAAAATCGTTTTATTAGTGTTTGACAACAAAAATACATCAATATACACTAAAGTGTAAGACATTCATAGAATGAGTAGGACGTAGGGACATCGCGAAGAGTCAATGCAAAACATTAAATAAAATTGTAAGCGAAATAATAAAGATATAATTTTCCGACAAGAAGCTAACTTAAAAAACAATGGTAAGGTTCATTGAAAAGAATTCGTGCGCAGCAAAAGTTTTAAGACTATGGGTATAAAATCCGTACTTTTGCGTCATATACATAAAACTTTGGCCACTGCTTACTTCAACCTTTCTCTACCTCTTTACAAAGTTTCAAGTTGATCGGATTACATACCGTTATTCTGTAGCACTTTGCGTGAGAGTATCAAAATAGTCGTTGTCATTGTTTAAGATGAATAAAATTTCGAACAACGTGTTGCGATTAAATTTTGCTTTAAAGTTGGCAAAATGCAATGGGAACGAAGGAAATGTTAAAAGTGGCTTATGGTGAATGTGCAATGTCTCGTGCTACTATTTTTTGATGGTATAGCCCCTTTGCGGCGGATTGAGAGTCGGTTGAAGACGACGAAAGGAGTGGGAGGCCATGAGCCCCGTAGAGTAATAATAATCTGGACAAAGTTGCAGCTGCGTTAAAGGATAACCGTAAATCTCGCTGCAAATTTATTGAAAAGAACTTACAGGAATATCAAAAATCCACCGTTTAACGTATTACAACGAACGTTGTTATGTTGAAAACTCTCCAACATGGAGAGGTCTCAGGATTTCGTTTATTTGTTGGATGGTTAGGTGTAAATAAATGATTAAACACAATTTGAGCCAGAAGTTAAATTAATTTATTGGCTCTTGGGGAAAAGCCTAGTAGGCATAAAATGCCCACGAAACGTGTATTTATTTTTTGATTGAGATTTGTCTGATGCGTATAATGTGCTGCTGCACTTATTCGTATTAGGCGCTATGGCGCTACGCTTGTACCGTATTGACGTTAAGCACGGGGCCCCGGTGGACAAACAGTTGTCCTTTATAGTCGTATAATCGTATAATCGTGTATATTGAAATGTATGAATGTATTGAATGAATTGAGAATGATGAAATATAAAGTAAATGGTGGAATTGAACAAATTTAAAAAATTATGTAATTGACGCGAACGTATTATTAGTATAATAATTTAAACGCGTGCAATCGCAAGTAGATCCGAACTCTACGAAAGATCGAGCTGAACTAACTCTTAAATTCGATGGGCTCGATCATCACGATCACGCGCTCTTTGTGAGCATATGAAACCGATATCTTGAAACAAAACAAACCCGAATTCGTTGAACTAAACTTCCGTCTACGGAACAAACGTGTTAGATTATTTTAGCCTTCTATAAATAATAAAGCAAAAAATACTTGAAACTAAATATTGGAGAGTATCGTAAAAGGATGTAAACATATGTGTCCGCTGGGTCTTATTACGATCTGCGTCTTTGCTGCCCTGCGTGGCAAATGATTTATGAGTTTATTGTTTAGATACCTGATATTTTTATATACGTTTAAAGCTTCTCACAAGGGTTTGCAGAGTTTTCGATTTCGAGTACTGCAGCGAGTCTTGCGTTGTCCTTTCGTTTGAATAGACGTCTTTTCCTTCCTCGTTTGAAATAAAGTTCATGTTAAAAGTTTATTTCGTGTATCTTTATTTTAACATTCCACCTACTATATTTGCACGATAAAGCAGCAGCACATACAGCGGCAACTAACACTTAATTTTTGGTAAAAAAAAAAAAGAATTCCTATACTCGACCATTTGCTTTACTCGCTTGATTCGAGCCCCCCTGACTACTTCCTGTTTCCAAAATTAAAACTAGACTTGAAAGAGAACCGCTTGGCAGGTTTACGATGGCTCGATCGCTAGAGCGAAGGACTGGTAACTTGGTGATCCGAGTTCTAATCCCGGTCTCGGCCGATTGACACAAGCACCAATTTTTTGCATGTGCTTTGTTTACAAACACATCGTAGACCTCCGTCGCTGATTAGCACCAAATTTGGAAGCATAAATAGAACGAAGTTAAATAACATAAAAAAAAGCGTTTTGCATCGATAAACGAGATAGAAGAATCTGTGACAAAGAAATTAAAAAGCATTTCAAAGGAAGAGTTTTCGAAAGGTATGAAGAGCCTGGAAGATCGTGCCAACTTGTATATTTCTTCCAATGGAGATTATTTTTAAATAATGTATTATTTCTATTAATTTTTAAATAATTTTTTAATTTTTAATTATTTTTAAATAATTAATAGTGCACTGTCGGATATTGAACATTTTATCACCACATACATTGATGATATACTTATTGCTTCTAGAACTTTTTACAATCATATGGAATATTTAGATTATTTAGAATAATCTCATTTTTTCAAAACAAGCGTCGATTTTCTCGGTTTTATTCTTGACAAAAAAGGGATTAGCTCAGATCCCGAATATATCTGTCGATATAAAAATAAAAATCGACTCAATAAAGAAGATTGATACTATAAAATAAATTGGAAGATCACGAGCGAATGGAATCGTATTTTGAAAATAGCCACGAAGCTCAAAAATTACAAAAGATAAAATTAAATTTTACAGAAAAATATCCAGAATTAGTGTTTAATAGAAAAGATCAGATCTGAATCATGAGACTCAGAATAGGACACTGTCAACTGATACCAAAATTTACTAAACAAAACCAGGAAGGAAGAATGCGATAAATATAAAATTCCAATCACAAGTAGAGCATGTATTATTCCTGTGCCCCAAATACTGAAAAGAAAGGAAATTATTTAAACTCAAACTAGATACTTCAAGAATACTGAACAACTGGGCACAATGTAAAAAAGTTATTCGTTTAAGAAATTAATAACTTAAATTAATAAATAATTATTGAATTTTTATTAAATATAGTAGGTGGAATGTTAAAATTAAGATACATGAAATAATCTTTTAACAAGAACTTTATTTCAAACGAGGAAAGAATAAACGTCTGTTCAAACGAAAGGACAAAGCAAGACTCACTGCAGTACTCGAAATTGAAAACTCTGCAAGCCTTTGTGAGAAACTTAAAATCTATATAAAAATATCAGGCATCTAAACAATAAACTCATAAATCATTTGTCACGCAGGGCAGCAAAAACGCAGATCGTAATAAGACCCAGCGGACACATCTGCTCACAGTCCTTTCACGATACCGTCCAATATTTAGTTTCAAGTGTTTTTTGCTTTACGACTTCATAGAGGTGTATAAATGTATAATAATGGGCATTCGATGTACATGAGCATATGCATAGTATGAAGGTCTAGATGCATGCGTTTGTATATATATATAAATTTATATATACATCTGTATGGACATGTGCGTGCGTATCTGTGTTCTCACGGCGTGTGCTAATGTGTATCTGTGTGTATATGTATGTATGCATAGGTATGTAGGTATATGCGTGTTTGTGTGCTTATACGTATGGCTGCATGTATATGTCTATATTTATATAAGTATGTGTGTATGTATATATGTGTCCGTATATGGGTATGCGTCTGTGTGTATATATTTATTTTATTTTAATGTGCAGACCCAATGCGGAGATCTTGTAAACTCAATGTCGCTCGTCCGAGGCGATCGGGACAATAAAGAGCTGTAAAATTTAATTACTTATTGGAAAGCCCAGACTTGGGTCCTAAACTTTATTTCCTAGCGTGCCAAAATCTGCTGTGCAGATGTTTTCATAGCACCGACGCATTTTCCTTGCAGTTCTTACTATTGTCTAGCGTCAACAATCTATGTATATAAAAAATGCGTGAACGCACTACCTGCGTCGGCCACTCTGGCCAGCCAGGCATTCTTGTATTTGCTTTCGAGACGAACACATCGCTCTTGTGAACCTTATACGTAAAATATTTAAGTCTGAAATAAAATTCATTTTGTTTTTAAATATCCCTCTTTCATTCTTTTCTAACGAAATATTGTTTCTCCGGAATAGCCATCGGGGAAACGTGCCACTTACGATACACAGGGGGCTAAAATAATCTAACAATAATTAATTTAAGAAATCGCAAATAATATGGTATTTATTGGTGTAATATTAAAACTATAGTATAATTGTAAATATAAATAGAATGTAAATCATTCAGCAGTTGCTAATACCTATAATAGGGGATGTGATTATAAATAGTTAACAGAAAAAAAATCTATACAGCGCTGCACTTTTAGTACTGAAATTTTACAATAACTTTGTTTTTATTAAATTAATATGTAGAACTTAAACGTAATATTTTATTTCATAGTCTGCCTATATAATTTTTATATATAAGAATGATATTTAAAAAAAAAATGTTTTTACGTACATAAATTCCAATATTTAAAAGACTCTCTAATTAAAATAATTAGGGGTTTCTTATAGATTTCTTGAAAACTCTATTATCAATTATTTTTTGCAAATAAAAATCCATATCATTTTCGCGATAATTTTTACACTTGTAAGAATTCAATAGTACGCTAATGAAATTAATGAAGATGGTGTATATATATATATATTTGTTTTGTCTGCCTCTCTGTCTGTCCATGCTACAGTATCCGTTATAGAAATACGAGCACATTTCTTTCCATCGAGAAGCCTTATTGCATCAGTGTTAATATACGTGCAAGATAAACCGTACTGAATGCATATCCCGTATCTATAGGAATGTGTTTATAAGGGTTTATATATATATATATATATATATATATACCAGTACGTGAGCTATAACGCATATTATACGTATACGACTCCAAGAATCGAACTCCATTTCATCCTGACTTTTTATCTACATGATACCTCCCATGTGCATGTGTATATCCGGTATATATAATATATATACAGTACATCCAATATATTGTATAATTAATATATATATATATATATATATATATATATATATATATATATCATATCATACTTCATATTAATTTATAAAGACAAAGCGTATTTTTGTTTGTGCACGATAACCAAAAACACTACTGAACCGATTGTTCTGAAATTTGACATATAGATTCTACATTATCTTGGGAAAGACGTCGGCTATATTGTTTATTGAAAATCATTTTACTTTCATCAATAAATTAAGTTAATGGTTTTAACTTAATTTATTGATGAAAGTAAAATGATTTTAGTAAAGTGTTAATACCAAGCCAGCTCAAACGAATCTTTACATCCAACTTTAGGATTCGTATCGTAAAGAAGATGTAACGTTAGTCGGTATTACCTTTTTTGTTCTTCAGGTTAATCAGACACTACTCTCACACTTTATGGATATCTTATTTTTGTAAATTTTATTTTTTCTTATTTATCTCTCTGTCTCTCTCTCTCTCTCTCTCTCCTTTATCTTTCTCCGTCTTCTCTTATAAAATGGTTGTGTATGACAAATCATACTGAACATAATTTGTGAGGACAAATTATTTTTTTGTTTTTATACATAATATTAACTTGAAAGGTGACATAGGCTTTGTTTTTTATTTTGAATAATAGGCAAAATAGGGTTTGTTACCAATAAACTCGAAACGTTGATATTATATATATAAATGTATATACACTATAATATGAGCGGTTAAATACGATATCCCGATTCTTCAGGACGATTTCTACTGGGAGTCTAGCTTCCTCGGGACATCTTCTAAGTATACTTTCGTGATTTGGACGGTAGAATACAATGTTCGGATGGTTTGGACCGACATCTACGAAGAGTATTGTTTTTAGTTGGTGGGAAACAATGGCCAGGTATGTCAGGACAACTTCTACGGGGATGTTCGTATTTGAACGGTAGAATACGATGCCCAGGTATCTCGGGATTATTTCTACGGGGAGTTGCATGCTTGCACGGTGAAAGACGATGTCCAAGTATGACAGGACGACGTCTATTGAATTTTTATTAAATATAGTAGATGGAATGTTAAAATAAAGATACACGAAATAATCTTTTGACATGAACTGTATTTCAAACGAGGAACGAAAAGACGTCTGTTCAAACGAAAGGACAACGCAAGACTCACTACAATATTCGATAAAGAAAACTCTGCAAGCCCTTGTAAGAAGCTTAAAACCTATATAAAAATATCAGGCATCTAAACAATAAACTCATAAATCATTTGCCGCGCAGGGCAGCAAAGACGCAGATCGTAATAAGACCCAGCGGACATATATGTTTACATCCTTTTACGATACTGTCCAATATTTAGTTTCAAGTATTTTTTGCTTTATTATTTATAGAAGGCTAAAATAATCCAACAACTTCTATGAAGAGATTCGTATTCTGTCATTCGAACGTTCCAACTCTCAGTAGAAGTTGCCCCGGAATACCTAGACATCGTATTCTACCTCCCCAAAACAAAACTCTCTATAGCAGTCGTCTCGAGACATATTCTATTGTCCGAACATGATACTCTCCGTAAAATATTGTATAAAATGGTCGGTGAAATATTACATTTTTGAAGTGGACGCTGCTTTGAAGCAACCCTTTATACAGAAGCAACAATAAATAAATTAAGGCAAATTATTTATAGTAATATAAATTTTTATATATAGAGTACTTTTTACTTAGATATTATTGAACTGTTTAAACAATCGGTTAAATTATTATCTCGGGCGAAGCCGAGACGGGGGATACTAATATATATATATATATCGAGCAATTATGTATTTACAGGAACCTGCTGTTTTTTAATAAACTATAAACCTATCGATACTGGCAGTTTTTGTTATTAATAAGGAGTATTATACATTATTAGATACAGGAAATAAAATCTGAGGGCAAGAAAACAAATGTATATAGATACTCACGGTAAAATGAAAAATAAGGATATATAACAATAGCAAGTACAAATTTATAAATCTTAGATTTTTACGCATGCATATTCATCTATTTTATTGTAAAATCGAGTATAAAAAAATTCTGGATGATTCACATATATGTTTATATTGGATAAATCGATTATTCACAATTCAAATGAAGTCTCATCGTTATTAATTATCTTCAATTTGCGATTATATTGAAAAATATCTTTAAAACTTTTACTATTTACGTTTTATCAAAATGAATTACAATATATTTTGAAATCAAAGTATTTAAGTGAAAAAACCAATTTTCATACATTTTGGTTTAATCGCTAAGGATGAAGCGCCAAGGTCGAGATTAATTTGGTGTAGTCTTTATTTATATTGGCAACAATTGTCCCCAAGCACCATTTCCATTTAAATGTGTCAGACGTTGTATAAAAATTATTGCTTTAAGGAGAGCAATAAAATAAAGTATTGGGGAAAAATTTGCTCAGATATTAATTGACACGATACTTTAACTTCGTTCAATAGGATTCCGTTCGAAGGCCAATTTCCGTCTGAGTGTCGGTACGCGCGGCGCGGTCGAATACTGCGAATCGACCGAAATATATAGGCGCGCGTGCGTGTCTGTATTTCTTTAGTTATTTACGGAAAAAATAATCTGTCAAAAAAATTTCAGAAAGGATCGTGGGAACTTTGAAGAATAATAAGAATTTTAATTTTGTACAAATTTTTTTGGCAATTTGTCAGATTTGATTGTTTTTTTTTTTGCTTGAATTTGCTTAAAAAAATTATAGAATAATTTTGGTCTAGACTTTTTTAGAATTTGCGCATAATAAATAAATCATGGCTAAAAGGCAATAATGTGAAATTATATTTTGACTTTTCATATAAAATATTGTGACGGTACAGTATAGTACGCTAAATATTGAGGAACGCGCGTGTGGAAAAATGTTGAACTGTTCGAGAAGTTCAATGACAAAAATTATACCTTAAAATTGATTATAGCCTGTTTAAAATAATAACGATTGTAGATAATAATATCATGTGAAATATTTATCGTATAATTATGAAACATTAAAGAATAATTAGAAATTAAATTAAAATATTAAATAATTAAGAAATAATTATAAAAAGGTCACGTTAACTTAGTGATTAGTTTGATGCAATCTTTTTTATAGTTTGCACTGTAGATCTAACAAAAATATGATTGTTATTTAGGCTGATCGGTTTAATTAAACAATAACAAATATAATAAAATTGAAATAAAACTAAAGGTCATGCCAAAATAAATATCCCTAACCATTTCGATATCATAATGTGATAGATTTTCCGGAAAATGTAAATAAATGAAAGTCAAGCGCTACAGTCTTTATTGCTGCTACCCGATGCATCGACGAGTAGTTATTTTTGGTAAATTGAAAGCCATCTCTGATTTAAACGAATATTGATATACTTATGTTTTTCTAGGTGATGAATATCAAAGTGGCTTTTGGCAAAAATTGATTTTTCACAAGGAAAATCCATAAAAGTTATTTAAATTTTCAAAAATTTTTAAAATATCAGTAACGAGAGTTAGAGACCTCGCGAAAATACACATTTTTTGTTGTATGCACTGTTTTGATACAAACTTTCGATATTTTTTGGAAAAAATCCAGCCATTCAGTATCCGGAGTTCCTCGGCCAATCAGCGATGATGTAACCGATTCAGTTAGTCTCCCAGAATTGATTTTCACCATGACATTATTTTTTTCGACAATCTTCCCAATGACCTATTGAGAACGAAAGTCCTAATATTTTTAATTTTGCTAACGAATAATAGATTAAATTATAAAACAGAGAATATGATATTTACAATAATCATACTGTTATATCCGTAGTGGCAAAGTATTTATATTATCGCCTCACTATGCAGAAAGCAATTACTATAAAACTCGAAAAGTAAATTTTCTATTATCTTTTTAAGGTCATAGATTATAGTTTTCGTTAAAAACGTTACGTTTGAAAATTAACAATAAGATTGCGTTTCATAATCTAAAATGTGCGTAAAAAATCTAGGTATAAAACTTCAATTAAATCCGAAAAAATCATCCTTGGGATGGATGATTTTGTAGTTATTCTATTTGTTTTAATTCCGTTTTTCTATAATATTTTTTAAAAAACTCTCTATTTTGATATCTTCCTCTCGTAGCTTAATTTTATATGCTTCTTTTTTATTCTAATTCTTCAATTTAATGAGTTTGAAAATTAATTTTTGATTGGCTGCTTTTTTTTTTTATTTTATTGTTCTTATCCGATTTAAGTCCATTGCGAAGAAAATAATATATTAAATGGAAGGGCTTGTTCGTGTTCGTTATTCGTAATTGCACTTTAGTTTTAGCCCAATTCCAACAGGTTTTTATTTTGGAAATGGGGGATGTTATTATTTTTCCATCTAATGCGTTCAAAATTTGGGAGAGAAATTTAAAAGGTGGAGCAAATTATCTTTCTTAATACTATATAGTTTTGAATAATAAGCTGATTCCATTTACGATGAATCCTATTTAAAAAAAAAAAAAATGCAAACACGAGTAAAAAATTATTTTCTGTTATTTGTACAGATATATATATATTCCTTAACTCTTGAAACAATTTCTAATGCAAATAAAAATTATATACAATCCTATTTCATATATTATATGAAATTATCACAAATCCCGATACTAAAAAGCATATACATGATAGATGTTCGAAGCGCGGGGACATCTGTCCTGCCGCGCAGCTGTTTCTTCAGTAAGATTCTATTTCGGTGCGAACCCTATTAAATTAAATTGCCGGCCGAAAAATATTTATTGCCGCTAGCCGATGCAGGCACGTATATATGTTATTCGCACGAGGCCGACACATGCGCCTCGCGCTATCCCGATTTCGTGATTTTGATCGTTTTTCATCTGTAAATTCGTCGATGGGAAATGCTCAAAATTATATGACACGATCGTCGTGAAAAGGGTCATTAGCCTTTTTGCTTCTCTCCTTCGCTCTGTTTTTTTTTTTTTTTGTTGTTTCCCCGCCAATTGGAAAACATTAGAACGTATTTTTCGGGACAAATTGGTCAGTTTTGTTTTGAGAAGCCTTCGAGTGAAGTTCGGCTTGAGCGCGACTCTTAGACGAAGTTATAAAGCTAAAGAATTTCCGGGCGTTTTCAGTGATCGATAATGAAATATCGCGTTTGCACTACGGATCTATGGTAGCTCTCATCTGTGTGTGCACGAGCGGTGTGCAACTCGGTAGATTTACGCACGTGCGGCTTGCCCACGCAGGGTCTTGCCGAGAGCCTTCGCCCTTGAGCGGATTTTTGAAGAATCCATCGAGCGACTATCAAGTCCGTCGGGATCGCGACGCGCAGTGTTGGAGGAAATGCGGAGGTTCATCCCACTTGAACCCTCGCCTCGACTTGTAGCTGCGTCAGAAATTGCAAAGTAAGAGAGCTCTCGATTAATTATATTAAAGTGACCTTTTGTATCGTTTTTTTTACTTATTAGAATTTATTTTATAAAGCGCCTTTTTATTTGTTCATTTTTTTATTAATAAACTTCACCCTTTTTGTATTTAAGGCTTTCTCCTCCACTCACCGAGTGGAGATTTTTTATGCCATTCTTTTATTTATATTAAAGGCATTAAATTTGAATATTAATCGTTTGGTTTTATTTATCTGTTCTGAACATACATACATACATACATATATATTATTGTTGTTGTTGTTGTTGTTGTTGTTGTTTTTTTATTAGCATTGTGATTATTATTAGTAAGCTTTATAGGATTAACGCAGCAATAAATTTTTCAGCCGATTGCATTCAACGAAATATTTTTATTGAAATGAACCGTTTGAATTTCTCGCAAGCGGAAATTTCTCAGTAGGCCAGGGACTTCTTGATGCTCGAACATGCTCGAACTGCTCGAGAGGGACGAAATTCTGAATCTGGATAATGGATGCGTGCGACTGTGCGCGCATACGCATGCTAAAATAGTCAAGCCAGTCGATCAGATTCCTATATTCGTATATAGTAGTGTTTGTTGTACACATCTACGACGGAGACAATTTCCATGAAAGGCCCCTTCTACGATCGGGGACTTTATTTTCGAACATGTTCCGAAAATTCGAGCCGCTCGAACGTATCCGAGTCAGCTCGGGTCGATCGAGACAAATCTCTACGGGAGCTTTCGCGTTCGAATAAAGCTATATACTACTCGATGCCTAGTTATTTACTCCTCAAAAACAATTCGTAGTTTAGTTTTTATTCACAAGGCGCTTCTTGCATAAAGCTTGAAACGGCGCTTTTTCTTTCGCGCTTTTTGCCAGACACTTCGTCTATAACGATTTAAGGGATAATTGTCATCGGCGACGTACCGGCAGTGCAAAAAACCTAACCTTTCTTACCAAGAGTTGAGCGAACGTCTCGAGCAGCAGGATTCTCGATCATCTCAACAAAGAATCTCAACTGCCCGAAGACAATCGCGTTTATTTAGCAAACGTTGTACAACTGTCATACACATATGAATGTGTATGAAACGTTATACAACTGTCGTACACATATGAATATCATTAATAGCGATCCGCTAATCACCGACCCATTTCACAAGCTGTATTACGGTATAATAAATCTGTATTTGCATATCAAACTGAAATTAATTATTCATATATAAAGGGTATTCAGAATGATCGAATGGATGATAAATCCGTATTATTTTCCAATGCAAAAAGAAAGATGGAAAGTTTAGGCTTCTGGTCTTGACGATCTGCAGCAACTAATAGAAGATTTCAGTATCAGGCGTTCCATTCGTTGTCTTGATAAATTATATATGGCAATTATAACGTTTATCGTTGCAAATTACTTCTTTTCGGCCCCCGAGGAAGTAAAGGGACGTCGTCTTATACCTATACTTATCAAATTCAGGGTCAAAATTTATCCTTTAATCGGTGTGTTTTATAATGCCAATTCTTTCGATAAAATCCTATCAGTTTTACAAAACACCGCCGACATACTTATCCTTTGCATATTAACTCAACGAATTTACATTTTATTCGCAAAGGGCAAAAAAAAAAAAAATAATACCTAATACAGCGATATAAATATACGACGTGAACCTGTGAAAGACGATGGGAAAAATGGGATATGTAACGTACACACATATTATGTAAATGTTTTATGAAATCATTTATTTAAACATAGTACACTTGACAATAAATTAATCGAGTTAATATTTTTTTTACTGCACGGAGTATTTTTTATAAAATTATCGTTAAGTTCTTTATTTAATAACCATGTACTCGCGTGCTGTAATATATATATATATATATATATATATATATATATATATATATATATATATATATATAAACGGAAATTAAAGAAAATTGGAAAGTAAAATGTATACATTGTATAACTATCTTTACAAAATAATTTACAGGTATTATTAGGAGTATGAAAAAAGTTGAATAACCTTCTATTCACTGCAGATTATAATCTTATATATTTTATCATAATTTATTTTTACGATCTTATTATTTATTTCTTATATAAGAGCGTCATAGTTTTTATTTAACGATGCGCCACAATTTAACGATAATAGTCCTTAAAAAAGTCTTTCGAAATTTGATACATTGTTAATAAAACGGAAAAAAACCTATGCATATTTTCAGAAAGCTTCATAGGACATATGTCAAAAATTCTAGTCATTTTAAATCAACGCAGTTCCTATAAATGAGAAAGCGCGGAAAGTTTACTAGTTTCGGTCTAGGTTCTTTTAAAATTTGTGCATTAATAATAAATAAACATATTAGAAAGAGATATGTCCTTTAATATTCAACGTTCATTGAATATTTATTCACTAGGACGTACGAAAACGCGGAATCGTCGTACTGTCCATAGGTGTTGTCTGGTGTAATTAGCCGGGTCGAGCTTGACGGCGAAAGCAGACGAAACTAACTGTCGAAACCTGGCCAAACAGTCATC
Source organism: Sycobia sp. Sy_11 (assembly GCA_018907035.1). Classification (NCBI taxonomy): domain Eukaryota; kingdom Metazoa; phylum Arthropoda; class Insecta; order Hymenoptera; family Epichrysomallidae; genus Sycobia; species Sycobia sp. Sy_11. The sequence goes on along the minus strand of JACCIC010000039.1, from coordinate 2,292,782 downwards.
CAATTACTTTCTTTCCAAACCAAAAATAGATTATGCTAATTGGCTGTCGCTCGAAATAATCAGTTCTGGTTTTCCGAACAATTTACGAAGTACTAACAACTTAATTTTATTGTAACTTTAAGCGGCCTTGAGCAGCTTTTAGCAGCTTTTATAGAGAATACGCGAAGTAAGCAAGTGTATGAAATATAAAAAAAAATGAATTCTTTTTTAATAAAATATATTTTCTGCTATTGTTAATGTTCGAGCGACACTCCATAACAGATGCTTCACCCACAGACGTAACATTAGACCGGGCACTCTGGAAACAGAAACTATGCCCAAACCAGAGTGGGAGTGCAATACAAGGAGTCGTGTTGTCTCTCTCTCTCTCTCTCTCTCTCTCACACAAGTGAGGAAGTGGAGAGAAAAGGAAAGTAGGGGAACATGACCAGTAGAATTATACCACATTATACCCAGCAGAAATATATTACGTGTCTCCTATACTCTATACCATTGTTATTGCTGGGCTGCCTCCCTACGCTTTCCCCGGAGCAAGAGAGAAAGCACGACTCTGGGCCTAACCGGGCCTAACTCTGTCCTTCAATATCGAAAAATCAAATCCTACTACTTTTTTATTCAAATGGGCATTTATTCGATTTATTTGTAAATATATTAAATGGTGATACTTTTTATATTATTTTCTACTCATTTGCCTCAAATATAACTAAAAAATTTTTCAATTTAAATATCAGCATACATTGCAAATTCTTATATAATTAATGTTATTTATATTTATATTTAATATTTTTATGTTAATTATCTTGAATAAAAAATCTTATAGTTTAATTATCAATGGGCAGAAAAATTTATTGCTTACTCCCTTAGTTATAATATTTATTTCTGGATTAAATTTATTATATTATTTATTTTTGTGTTCTTTTTTTAATAAAAAAAAGAACTGAATTTTTAGTTATTGAAACATACTGTTCTGATATAAATATCACTTTTAAACTAATTTTCACTATAGGAATTAACAAATTTTTAATAAATTACTACGAAATATTATTAAATAAATTATTCGAAAATGCTAATTTTTCAAAAAGCTGATTTTATCAAATAGAATCACATAGCGTGTGCGTCTGCGTGCGTGTGCCTAAAATATTTTGAAAATATTTTATTTAGACTTTCGAAAAATATTCTTTTCATTTTTATAAAATACTTGTAAAACATTTATTACAAATTATTTCTATAAAATAATTTAAACTATTTTTAAAAATATATGTTAAAAACATTGTATTTTCATTTTCATTAATATTTCTAGAATATTTTGTTCAAATTTATTTAATATTATAAATGTGTTATTAAAAATGTTCGAGCAGATCAACAGCTTCAATAGCGCTCCCGAGAGCACATCAACAATATAGCAAAAGCGCTCCTTTAAACCGTATCAGCCTGCTTTACATGTTCTTTACTAACTTCGAAAAGATAATAGTACATTGTGACACTCGCTTCGCTCGGGCGGCAAACATACCCTCGTCGGAAAACGCCTATTTTGCTCTCGTGTGTCACATATTATTTTCCCATACGAAGGTGCTTTTTATTCTCAAATGAAATACACAAAAAATTGAACGACAAACTCACAGAATTAAACAATGCGAAATTCCCCCATGTGTTAGTCATGCTTAAATCGAGCGAGCAGGTATAATATCTAATGGTTCAAATGATACTCGTTCCGAAATAAGTTGCCCTAACATAAAATTTAATTCGTTGGGTTTGAAAAAAATATAATATTATCAGTTTTCTCTTAAGGTTATACCTGAAATTTATTTGAATTTAATAACACTAAATTAAATGATTTCCTCTTATTTGGAAATTGATAAAGTATGTTAAGAAAAGTAGGATTGGGTGGTGGAAGTGCAGGGGTGAAACCGCCGCGGGGGGTTGGGGGCGAAGCCCCCTTTTTTCTATAAATAAATAAGACTAATCAATTGTAGATTATAAGTTTGTTAATAATCTACTCTCAAATTAAAATTTAAAAAAATTTAATAGCATAATAAGTCGAATTTAAAATTAAAACTAATTAAAAAAATGGATATGGATAATTTTTAATACTGAAAAAACATAAGAATTTTTATAATAAATTTCACATAGAATATAAATCTTATTTTATTTAAAAATCTCGAATACCTATCTCAAAGTAAAAAAAAAAGGATCGAGCCCGCGGTCGACTGACGCGCTGACGCATATACTCGTAAGTCTAAACATCGTAAATGCCAGATGTTACGCAGGCGCGGAAAACTGAGAATCAAGGGAGGAAAAGTAAAATTCTGCTTTCTAATAGTCGGGAAGCTGGCCATAAACACTTTTCCTCCCTAGGGAGGAAAAGTGTAGTATTTTGCTTCCTCTAGACAGCTGCATAAAATCGTGCTTTGCGCCCCGAGTGCGGGAATAGTACATTTCTTACCGAGTGTGGAAAGGCTTGATTTACGAAACGAGAGATTTGCAGCCCGAGGCGAAGCCGAGGGTTGTAACGAGTTTCGTAAAAGTCTTTTCGTACTAGGCAAGGACTATATTTTTCCTCATGAGAACCGGAATCAAGCGGTGAAGATGCGATTTGTAGGTTAGAATGAGGAAAAAATAATTAACTCGTATTCGACTATTTAATTTATAAAAATATATTGTAATGTTTTATTGAAAAATTAGAATATTTTGTTTATAATATACATTATTATAAAATTATAATGTTTTAACGTGTTTCAAATTATTATTATTATTATTATTATACGTTGTTGTTGTTGTTATAAATCATTCGTTGCAACACTTAAACAATATTCTGCAAAAATATTTCTATAATATTTCTGAAATATTTTTAGAAATATTTTATTAAAATTTTTCTCAGATATGTTATAAATATTTTTGTGCTGTTAGAGATATTTCAAATTTAATTGCCTGTAGTTTAATAATGGCGGACATGAGCTTGCGCATGCGCATTAAGTTTTTCATTTTATTTCTGCAATTACGTTGTTACGATGAAATTCCCACATTACCTGTGTTTACTTCGCGTTTTCTCACATCAGTTTCAACGATTGTTAAATTTAAAAAAAAAATGATAGAGGACCTAAGATTTAATGTATGTTTGTGACCTTTCTTTGGTCTTCATTTTTGTTAATATATGTATCCACCGTGAACATATTATCTAAACATAGATATATAAGATCTATACATATTATTATTTTACTATAATATTAGGTTATCGGCATCAAATAATACCTACAAACTCTTTGTCGCACATGTGTTTTGTAGGTCTAACCATGCGAATTGCCTTTACGTACAACGCGAGGATCTTACTCTTCGAGCATTCAGTTCGAGAATGTTATCATTAAATGAAAATTAAGAAATGGAGAAGATAACGTTACGAGAAAGCTAACGTAGGGCTGATTTTTTTTGCATGAAAAACAACGTTCGTCGAATTTAAAGTTAATTCAGGATGAGCGTTGAAAAAGTGCTGGAGCGTATCGGCTCCATAAAACAGGAAATAGTTATCGATAAAAATTTTGTGAGTATTTCAAAAATTTGTTCTGTAGTTTAGAAAACTTTGTGCATTCAAATTTGAAAGATTCGACACTAATCTTCGAACTGACGCTATGTACTAGACAATATAGTACGGCACTTATTATTGGTTATATTGTATATTATTGTTTATTTACAGTTTTATTGTGGAAGAATGAAAGAAAGTGATATAGTTTGTCTGAGTTTATTAGTATCTAGGGAGCATTGTGTATTTACTAAATTATCAGATGATTTATATGTCACGGATCTAGGGGTAAGTTAGTCAATCAATAGTATTTCAATTAATTTTGGATGTATTAAGAACTTCTTTTAATTATAATTCTAGAGTTCTAATGGTGTTTTTATAAATGGTAATCTAGTTAGAGCAAAGAAACAAATTTTATTACAAGAAAATGACTATATTGGAATTGGTTGTCCCAATATAAATAATTTAGATGAAACCATGTTTGTATATAGAGTTAAAAATAGAGTAAGGCATTAACAAACATTATTAAATTTTTTAGAATAATATAATTATTAAATATAATTTTTTATTTAAATGTTACCTAGGTGGTCACTTCAAGTGATTCTAATGGCTGCAGTTCTATTAATGGTCAATTAGAAAATGTCCGTTTATCGCGTAAAGAACAATCAAAATTGCGCATAGCAGAAGATCTTAATATGCCAGCTAAAATACCAAGAACGTCTAGAGATAATGAAAGAATAAGTGTAAATAGGATTGATAATAATATTGATGATGATATAATAGAAATTGTTGATTGTATTGAAAATCGAAATTTAACCGAACAAAAAATTGAAAAGCATAATTTAAACAATAAGTCCAATTATTTAGCAAGTACTAGTAAAGTTTTATTAGAAAGAACTGACATTAATAATGTGAAAAAAGAAATAAATAGTTGCTCTAGTACAACTAGTTTATTAAAAAGTAAACCCCCTTCTCCTAAAAAAGAAATATCAGATACATACATTGATATTATTGATATAACAGATTCGGAAATATTAGATTTCCCAAGTACACGTGAAAATAACAATGAAAATCAAACTAATTCAATATTGCCTGTATATCCTGTAAAAGAAGAGCCAATCGAATTAGATAATAAACCCAATATTGATGTAAATATTAAGCAAGAACCTAATTGGAACAATTTCTCACAAATTGATATAGTAGAAATAAATGATGACGATGATTCTATATTTCCCTTTTCTCAACTTTTTGATCAGTCTAGTATTAAAAAAGAATGTGAAGATAATGATGAAGATAAACCTTGTTCATCATTATTCCTTGATGACGATGACGAAAATATTATAACAATTTTGGATAGTGATGATGAAAATGATCGCGCATTTAATACAGCAGTGCCAACAATGATACAAATAAAAAAAGAACAATGTTCTCAGTTGGATAGTATTACAATAGATGAAAAACCTAATGGATCACATGAAGATAATATGGTTGCAGTTGATGCAAGTGCTTTTAGTGATGAAGTAACTTCTACAGAAATGCAATCTGTTTCTACAAACATAAACAAAATAATTGAAACATTAACAGAAGACTTGCCACAAAAGAAAGTTTCATCAAACAAAGAATTAATAAAACCAAGTACTAGCAAAGTCTCTACCAGTATTAAAGTAAAAAAAGGACTTGAAATTGTTGAACCTCATTTTATGAAGTTGAAGAAAAAGACTGCAAAATCTAGTAAAAAAGAGGAAAAAGATTCAAAGGATAAAGTTAAAAAATCTGAAAGGAAAAAACATTCTGACAAAAAAAAAGATTCTTCTACAGGAAAGGAAAAGAGCAAAGAATCACATTCAAAACATGATAAAGACAAAAAAGATAAAAATGTTTCTTCAAGCAGTTCTAAAAAAAGTAGTAATGAAAAGTCAAAACATAAAAAACATATAGAGGATAAGCATAAAAGTTCTTCGTCTGAACATTCTAAGAATAAAAGTCATTCTGCTGAAAAGAGTGAAACAGAAAAAAGTGATGAAAGTTTCAATAAGGATGATTCGAGTTCAACTGCAAATACATCATCGAATTCTGAGATAAACAATCACACCAGACCTAAACATAAAACAACAAAAGTGAAAGTGAAAGTTTCAGTAAAAACACGTGGGGATATGCTTTGTGATTCAATGCAAACATTAAGACCAAAACCTAAAAGAAAGAATGAAAAGAAAGTGGACGCTAAGTCAAAAACAGAAGCATCAAAAAATAATGTACAACCCAATAGTCTATCGACCTTTGTTATTCCACGACGACAGATTCCATCGTCTTCACTTTTACCAAATTCTCTTTCAATGGTTAGTCAACTTAATTCCCCACTACCACAAAATATATCAGTATCAACTAAACCAACTAAATCAACTATTCCAACTAAACCAACTATATCTACTGTGCCAACAATACCAACTTCACACGTTGAAAATGTAACAACAGCCTTAACAAATGGGATAAACAATATTAGATTACCCTCTCCTTCTCCTATGGAAATTGACAATGATGATGAAAATATAGCACCAGAATTGCCTCCTTCTCCTCCTCCAGTCGAACAGCATTTAAAACCTTCTTTAGTTATGCCTTCTTTGCTAAATGCATCTAATAAAAAAGTTTCCTTTAAAGAAAATATTGTATCTGTTCGAGAATTTCCTATTCAAGAAGGTAATCGGTTAAGGAATGTTAAAGAAGGATTAAGTATGAAAAGTACAAGAAGGGACCTTGTTGTGTATAAAGCAAAGGAATTAAAAATTGAAGATTTTTTGGCTCGTATATTTGTATGGGAACCTGTCTGGTTGGAACAACAACAAAAAGTCAAGGAATTACCTCCAATAGTAAAACCAGATGAAATGCTGCAATTAAGAAATACTTTTATTACATATGAAGAATATTATAAACGAATGGAAGTTCTCTTATTATTAGAAACATGGCAACTTTTAGTCAAGGAATATGAATGTTCTGGTAATAGGTGAGTAAGAAAATCAATTATAGCAATTAATGTTTTAACTTAGTTTCAATTTCTATAACCTAAAGATTTTGATTGGAATTTTGGTTCTTATTCATAATTTATAGAAAACTTTCAATTTTTTTCAAGAAATTCTTGGTGTTACCAAAAAATAATTTTCTAATAATTAAAATTTTTACTTAATTAAATTTTGTCATAGATATGAATTATAAAAACATTAATATAAGCTTTATGATATAAAATATACAAGATTTTATTAAACAATTTGTATTGTCGTGAAAATATGGTAATAAATTTATGTCTAATAATATTTATTTTACTTTTTTAATATTTCAGATATAATTCCTCGGTATCCTTACCATGCAGTATTCTGAGACATTCAATTAAACAAATGCAAACACCAAATGGTTTAAGATATTCAATGCTAGTTATTAATACCCTCGTATCGAAAAGTCAATTACGATTGCAAAACCATCCAGTTTATGGAGATATGATAATTATAGAATATGTAATTAAACAAGCTGGAGTGCAAAAAATAAGAAGAGCATTTGCTTATGTTCTACAAGTACAACAACAAAATTCTTTAAAATTTTTGCGCTCTAATCAACATTTATGTAAGTATTACTTAAATTCATTAAGCAATTGTTTATTTTGAATATATTTAATTTATATGCTTTCTGTATATTTGAAGTATATATGATTTTTTGTTTATTTTCTTACCTTACATATAATATTATACATATAATAAGCCAATAACAAATTATGAGTTGTACGAAAAATATATCATTTTTTTATTATTTATTATATAGCAAAATTTGTTAAACAACCTGATGCTTTATTAACATATTTTGTACAAACAAGAATAATTGATGAACATATAGTACAATTCGACCAAGTTGCCAGACTTCGAAGTATTCTTTATATAAGATCTCATTTACGTTTAATACAAGGTCTACAATTTGTACCCCACTCGTCACTTCGTGATTTAATTTTAAAAGTACACATTGATGAATATCAACTTGATAAAGTAACTCAAAAGGAAATTCTTGAATATGAACTTGTTACTAAAGTATGAATAAGTAAAATATTTTAGTATATTGCATCGATATAATTTAATTCTTATAAAAGTTTTATTTTTAAATTACAGGAGAAACTTAATGATAAACAAATGGAAGCAATTGTTAAATTTACAAGCGCATCTGTAAAATTGAAACCTAAAATTGGTTTACTAGTTGGACCACCAGGTATATAACATTTGATTATGTTGTATTGTTCAATCTGAAAATAATTTAATGTAAACGAAAATAAAAATTGCTCTTATGTATTTTACAGGAACAGGAAAATCGAAAGTTATTGCAAATTTAGTTACACAAATTCTTTATGGAAATGGTAGATATGTTAATGGTAAACCGCTTAGGATTTTAGTTTGTGCTCCATCTAATGCTGCCATTGATGAAATTGTCTTGCGTCTTTTAGACATTCGAGGAGCAATCAAAGGTATAATTGGAGTAAATCATTTAGCTAATCTATGTAAATTAATTGTTGATTTGAAATTTTAAAAATATTATAGACCACCGATTTAAGATGGTGAGAATTGGACGAATGGAATCAATGCATGAAGAAGTGAAAAAAATATCTATAAGTGAGCTTGCAAAACGTGAAGCTCAAAAATCTTACATTGATCAACATCAGAAAACCTCGGAAAACATTGAACACAGGGTAGAATATACGAAATAATTCAATTTTTATTAAATACTTAACAAAAAACTTTCAATACAAATTTTAACTGGTTATAAAAAATCTTACCTTTTATTTCAGAAACATAAATTGAAATGTGAAATTGAAGCTCTAGAAATTCTTGCAGCAAATAATCGTAACAATAAAATGTATAAAAGAGATCTCGAAGAATTAAAAGTTCAATACAAAAACATATCCAAGAAGAGTCCAGTAAGCTATAAAAAACATTATCAAAAAAAATACTATTTTAAATGTTTAAATATTTTTAAATATTTTGTTTGTACGTAGGAACAAGAAGGAGCAGAATTAAACAAGCTTGAAAATGCTGCTAAAAATATAATTTTACTTAAAGCAGACGTCATTGCTTGTACTTTATCATCTTGTTACACTAGTCAAATGGAAACAATTTTTGGGTATTATTTATTTATAGAAAATTTCATTATCTATTTAATGGCCTGCTCATATAAAAATATACAATTATTATGTGTCTTGTAGGAGTACTACTGAAAAAATTGCAACCTGTATAGTAGATGAAGCAACACAATGTTGTGAAGCAGAAACTTTAATACCTTTGATGTTGGGTGTTCAAAGTCTTATACTAGTTGGCGACCCAAATCAATTACCTGCTACAGTAATGTCGACGGTTCGTATTTTTAAAGTAAAATTAACATTAAGAAATTAAGCTTCAATAATCTTAATTTAACACAATTTTTTATAGGAGGCTAAAAAACTTGGTTTGGATAGATCTTTGTTTACGAGAGCAAAAGACGCTTTGGAACTCCAGTACGATGAATCTAGAGAAGATTGTAAGGATCCTGTAATCATGCTAAATGTACAATATCGTATGGTTAATGCAATATCTCATTGGCCAAATAAGTTCTTTTATGGAGGAAAATTAAAAGATTGTGTAAATTACAAATATCAATTCCCATTCCAACCATATAGAATTTTAAATCTGGATGGTCTCCAAGATGATATTAAATTTTCAAACACAAGTGAAGCTGTGTTTGTTGGAAATTTAATAAACTGTATGATGACGTGTGCTAAAATAAGTGGCTGGGACAAAAAAATTACAATAGGCGTGATTACACCGTATCAGAATCAAAAATCACTGATTTTATCTACAATAAAAGAACAGTAAGTTTGACAAAGATTTTAAACGAAACCATAAGCGAGCGGGATGTTGACTGTTCTTTTACAATTAGTTAAAAGTGTTTCGTTTCAAAATGATATATAAACATTGAATTATTACAAATTTTAGTTAAACGTATTCTTTATTTACATAGAAGTGGAAAATGAGAACGTTTTGAAGTTTTCATAGTAGAAAATTTGTAAATAAAATTCTTTAAATGTTTTGATTTCAATACCTTTGTCACAGAATCTGTTTAAAACTTTTCACTAATGTAAAATAAATGTAAATATAGTGCATGATTATTTAAAATTTTCAAGAATTTAATATTTTCATATGATATTCTTTAAACCAGAATACTTTTTACTCAAGAGCAGTGGACATCTCTTTAATTTAAATAATTTATCATCAAAAATTTGTTCTTATTTTTAGAATAAAAAATGTACCTGATAATGTACAATCCAAGTTTGTTACCGAAGTTAATACCATTGACAGTTTTCAAGGACAAGAAAGAGATGTTATTATAATGTCATGCGTAAGAAGTTGTGGAATAGGATTTTTATCCGATCAGCAAAGGTTATGCGTCGCCTTAACACGAGCCAAATTCACATTAATCATTTGCGGAAATTTCGTTACATTTCAGGTATTAATACAAATATGTTTAAATTAAACGTTTTTTTTTTATAAATTATCTATAAAATAGTATCCACAGTTCATTGTATCATATTACCACCAAATAGTTTTGATTTATTTTGATCTTTCGAATATTATTCACAATTTTTTAGCTGCGCAAATACATATAGCATCAACAGGTGAAATTTCAAAAAAATTGAATTATTCAAATTAAATGAAAAAATCCACTATAATATTGATCAAACAGAATTTTGCCACATTTTATCTTATTTTATGCTAAATGAATTATTTATCTATTACAGAAAGACAATACGTGGAAAAACTTACTACATGATGCACGTTCTCGAGGAGTTGTAGTGCGTTTAAATACATCCGCTAAGCCGGCTGAGATAAGACCGCACGTTGCAAGGTTAGACTAAAATATTATAAGTACAGATTCATGGCGAAACGAAAAAAAAATTTGTACGTTTTTTTGTTGTTGTAATTATTGCATTGTATAGAAATATTTATTTAGTTTAAGATGAATTTAGGGCCGTAGAAGTTACTTTGTTTATCTTTATTTTTTCTATTTATAGCTCTTGTAAGTAAATATCTTTGTCAATTATGTTTCAAAACTGTTCGTAAGTTAGTGTGAGATTTTTTTTTATACATAGTATACAGTATATATAGTAATTTTAATCAAGTCACAAAGATATTTAATCATAAGACCAGTGTTATATAAAATTATTTTCATACTCAATGTCATTTAATTGTTAAGATTCGAATAAACGATTTTTGTTGTATTTGATAAAGTATTTATTAAACAAATGTACAAATGATCGAGGAAGTGAAAGAGAGAAAAACAGTAAAAAACCATTATTTTGTTTATAGAAATCTTATTTTACTTTATTATAAACGATCTATATAGCGTATGTACAAAAGAGCTTCTTATTAAAAAGACATTTATTTTATAACAACACTCTCACAAAAACATAATCATTTAGCTTTCATCATTCGCAAATCCTCATGCACGAAACGTCGCGGCGCTCCTCGATAAAGGCAGCTCGACAATGCTAATTAATAAAAAGGCTAGGATCAGGCTCATTGCAATTCCGCTCTCCTTGGCGCGGTCGGAGGACGATCTTGCTATCGTCGGTATCCTCAGAGTTGTCGGAGATTCTGAAATACAAAAAGGAACACAAAATAGTCTCGAATGTAATTGTAAATATCTAAAAAGGAAAAACAAGAGTAGAAACGATCGTTACCTCGTACTACACCGCGAGATCTCGTCGCTATCGGTGGCCTCGCGGTCACCGCCTTTATCGGCTTCGTAACTCTCACTGTAGGAACATTGGCGCTCGTTTCGGTCGGGATCGTGGGGGCCGGACTAGACGAATTCCCGTAACATTGACCTACGACACATGAATGAATGTTATGTTCTTCGTTACGATTTCTTGTGCACAGTTCTGTCGACAGTGTGTGTGTATGTGTGCGCGCGCGCGCGTATATATATTATCGTTGTATTGAAAAAAAAAAATTAGTAAATTCAAATAAATATTTTCTTAATGTTGGAACGAAATGGATTTTAATATACAAAAATGAGCGTACATAGGATTAATCAGAATTTTGTATACAATAGTAAGGCAACTGAGTTACTTTGGATGAAATATTTCAAGGATTTAGTTGTCATTTTTGATAATAAATTAAATTTAACAGATTATATTGAGTACGAAAAACCTCACATGGCTGAAGAAAAGTCGGTTATATTGAAAGATTTTATAAAAGGATTTTATTCAGTTCGTGCTTCTTGTACTATGTATTATACATTTACATTACTAATTTTTAATTACTATTCAATAATTTGGTGTTCTTAGTAAGTGTCAAATTTCTGAACTTAAAATAGTAATCTATATATAATATTGGAAATCCTATAAGTTGTCCAACCATAGTTGCCAGTCGCATTATTCATAAGTTATATTTTCTGATCTTTCTATTTAGTAGATTATGTCTGTCATATAATTTAAAAATTTTTTTAATTGTAATCAATTGTAACCAGTTGAAATTGGAGCCTGTTGTTTTAAATAGAATGCAAGTCTCAAGATTTCTCTATTAAAATAATTTAATGTTTATCATTTCTCAAAGTAGAGATTGCTTTAAACAGCAATAATGATTTTAAATGATATTTACAACCCTAATAGAATTTTACTTATAAAATTGAATTTAATTAATGAAAATTCCTTTTTCCGTACGCGTTTCCGTTAGGTATGGCACCCTATCAAGCGAAAGTTATTTTTAAAGACCGAACAAAAAACAGTCGAATGTGAATCGGAGAAAAATAGATATATAGTAATGCACGACTTATTTATTGGACAGCTTTTTAAATTTTTGCAGTTTTCATTATAAATCTTAAAGAACGCGCGAAAGTTATTTTCGCACGCGTAAAGAGAAACGATAGAAAATGTAGGAGACAAGAATAAATATATAGTAATGCGTATTAATTTAATTTAATTTTGTTGGTTATTTTATTGATATTTATAGTAATATCACCATTTTTGAAAATAGAAGAAATATATTCATAGAGTCCTACCTAAACCATTTGATAAATTTATTGCCACTCATTATATATAATATTAATTGTAAAGTTATAAATTTTCACATTGTCAAAATAATTCATGAAATTTATTTTAGTTTGATAATAGGATGGGCCTGAATTATAATCAGATTTTTGCTAGAACTTGAGCGCAATCTAAGAAAGGATTAATTTTATTTTTCATTCAAATTGCAACTTTAACATTCTTATTTATTTATAAATACATTAAAAAAAAAAAGAACAAAAACTAATTTAAAAATCTCTAAGTTAACACGACTTTTATTTATAATTATTATTACACTATATTACATTACAATATATACACACACTTATACGCTTGCTTACAGAATTCCGCGCACGTAGGGTGGTGCACTGTCATGCCAGTCGTAAAATCCGCCGTTAATTTATTAAATTGTTATTATTCTGTTTTTCGGCGCATCTAAAGCGTAAAACCAATTTTGTCGCATTTTTTTTTTTTTTTTTTTTTTTTTTGTAACGGTTTTTATCTCAATAGTTCATTTTTCGCGCGATAAGAGAGAAACGCATAAAGTGTTAGAATTTTACCTTTCTTGTACAATCGCATGCCCTCGATCCTGGGATTTTTGTTCCTTATGCAATAATCCCCGGCCTCCTTAATGTAAATCTCGTCGTCGTTAACGATCGCCCCGACGAAGCACTCGTTCGTCCCGGTGTCGTTCCTCGTCGTGTACGTGTACGTCAGCCCGTCCTCCTCCCATTGGCCGAGGCACAGATACGTTCGCTCTGCGACGGAAAGCCAAAAAAAAAATGCATATATATATATAAACACGAGTTACCCAACGTATACGCGCGAAACAGAACAAAAAAAAAAAAAATAAAAAAATAAATAATAAAAAAGGCCTCGAAATTCAAGCGTTATAAAGCCACGCCCCGTCACCCACCTTCGTAGAGCTCGCCGGAATTGCAGTCGTAGACCTTGTAATACATGACCTGGCGGGTGTTGCAGTTGCTGCTGAGCTCGGCGCACATCCCCGGCAGATCGGTGATCTGGCCGGTGTACTGGCCGGTGATCGGGCACGGCGACTCGACCGTGCGCTCGAGCCTGGCCAGGGTCCACCAGACGGTGCTCGATCGGTCCGTGAGGAGGCTCGTGCTGTTGCAGCGGTGCGACTGATAAACCGAGCCGCCTGCGGGATCGATCGTCGTATTGAGGAAAATATTTATATATATATAAATAGGGGGTATTTATATATATAGGAAAATATTTATATATATATATAATAAGGGGGTATTGAGAAACAATCGCGCGAGTCACGTTTGAAGAAGAAAAATTCCGCCGCACACCGATCCGCAACTTTACGATGCGCGATTTTCCGTCCCGCGCTTATCGAACGGCCCAGCTCCCCGCGTGTAACGGTGAAAAAAATTTAATGTTAAATTTGCCAAAAATTACAGCGATAAAAACGAGTCGTTCTGCTCGCGCGCGCCGTTACCCGCGTAAAATTTAATGATAAATCCAGAAACGCGATGGTGTTTAATAAAAGCCGCGCTCTCGATTGCCAATCGAAATTAATAATTTTCCTTTATCGACGTGGTTAAAAGTTCATGTCCGCGCGATTCTGCAAAGATTTTACTTTCCGGCTCTCGATTGACTTGGGGTTTTTTTTTTTTTTTTTTTTTTTTTTTTGACCCCAGGAACTATCCTAATAGAGCGTTTATTCTAGGCTTTTTTTTTTATTTACACACACGCACACGCGTTATTAAATTCAAAAATATATTGTATTTATAAGAGAATAATGGTTTTCGATATTAAACGTTTTGTTTTCGTTTCGATAATGAAAAAAAATGTTTTTCGATAATGTAAAAAAAATGTTTTTGCACTCTCCCCCATTTTTTTTATTGTTAATTCGAAATTAAAAGCTTACGATTATCATTGACTAACAAACTGTAGCATTGTACTCACCTACTGTGAACTCTAAAACATTCTCACTGCGCTGCTTCATTACTATACACGTGTACGTTTCCTGCTCGCTGAAAGGAAGAAGAAAAAAAAAATCAGAAAAATACACTCAATTTTTCTATTATTTTTGAAATTTGAATTCCCCTCCCCCCCCGCTCCAAAGACTGTGCAACGAGACTTACCACTGATCACGCGAAAAAACCTTGTACTGGCCCATCTCGTCGTTCGAGTCGACGGTGACGAACGTGAAACTCCTGTAACTGTTAAGATCGTTGAACGTCATCGTCCCGTTCACGATCAGCGTCTCCTGCCACTCGCCTTGCGCCCAGTGGGGAAACCTGCATCGTCGAGATTTTCATTTGTTTACAATGGGTAATAAAGCCCGATATACTTGGGATAAATTTTTTAGTTACGGTCAATGTATATATATTTATTTATACTCACGTCGCTAAATTATTGATAACGTAGTTGGGCATCTTTTTCTGCGTTGTCGTTTTACTCAGGACAAAGCTCTCGTAGCCGCTGGACGAGTTGTAGAGGTCCTGAGTGCAGCTCGAGTCGCTGCTCAGCGTCAAGTACGTTTTGGCGGTCCTGCTGTCGACGTGATACAGCTATGAAAAAAAATAGAAAGTACAGCTTAAATTGACGCACGGATAAAATCAAAAAACAATCAAATATCTATAATTGGATTATACGTTTGCGCATTAAAAATAGATTGTCTGCAACAACGCCCTTAACCTCGAAGCCGCAATTTTTTTTCACGATTTTTCATCAATCCACGGTATAAATTTTTATCTTCCGAGATTTTTTCAAGACAGCTTCTCGAGATAAATAGCGAACTTTCAAATCCGTGTTGAAGTGTAGCATTTCTCATTCTAGTGCGCAAAGTCGGCATGCCCGCACGACGCGCCTGCGTTTGTAAAACGCCTCGTTCGCACACGCTCAGCCGACGCGCGTAAATGTTCGGAAATATTATATGCGCTAATAGCTACGTAGAGCAGAATTAAAAATATGCCAGCCTTTTTTCTTTTTAAATTTCTTTAAAAATTAATTTTACAAAAAAAAGTAAAAATTACCAAAATAAATGAAAAGAAGGTATAAAGTCTTATAGTAGAGTGAAGAGTGCAAAATATGTACTATAAACTTCTCTTCATACCATCGAAAGGGTATTGATAAGGGAAAATATGCTGTTAAGAACTGCACTTTGCTAAGAAGTGTTAATACTAATATCAGTTTTCATTGTATTCTTTGGACCTGTAGCTGCTAAAATTCCAAGATTCGATTGATTTTGTAAGATTTAAATGGCGAACAATCATAAACAACCGACCAAGATCATAAAAATTCAACGCGATAATGAAATAATCCTAAAAAAATACATGTCTTATAATTATTAAGAGAATTAGGTCTATTTAAAAACTTAATTTTTAATTAATTAACTTCTTTTATCACATAATGTGGTTAATTAGAACGCGAAGAAAACAATTATATCACACTCACGCTGTTTTTTTATTATGCTATGGGATTATAAAATATAACGCTATATTTAAATAAATATTTTAAGTGCAAACGCCTATGTTTTAAGAAAAAAATATCGGTTCTCTCCATTTGAACGCTGCATTGTCCGTACACTCGTGGCAGTCATTTTTGTTGTCATTCGGTGGCGTTCTCGTACACCCGGTGAAACGTTTTCTTTGCCAATTGAAAGAATATCATACAAACTCGTTTGCGCGCTTACTCGCAGTATTATATATAAATCGTTTACTCGACTAACTATTAATTGCCTTTAATTGTTACAGGGTTTAATACTGCAAAACTCACCCCGCAGCGATAATAGGGCCGCCTTCGCTTGATCGGCCCCGTGAATTCGGGGGCGCCCCTGCTGTCCATGAGGGCCACGTACCTCGGGGTGTCGCTGCCGATCTTCGAGCTCCCGTCCGCAGGCCAGCTACCGAGGCACTCGAAGCCGATATCTGCCAGGGGGGAGGGGGGGGGGAGCAAAGTGACAATAGCGCATGAATACGTGAAAAATCATTAAAAAGAAGCCGCCGAGAGGCTGTTCGTCGCACAAAATGAATTACCGTGATCCTCGAAGGAGCAGCGCTTGAACTGCAGCCTCAGCTGCGAGCCGTTCGGGCAATTGTCGAAGTCGGACGAGTAGAGGCTGCACTCGTCCCTGATCTCGGCGTTGTTGTTCTCCAGGGCCTCGTAATCGTAGTTGACGCTGTACTTGAAGCGATACTTGCCCGCGATCGGGCAGTACTCGTTCCTGATCTTCTCGCCGCCGACTTCGCTGGTACCTTTAACGTTATGGACGAAATGTGTAATTTGTACAGAGTTTCCGTTTGAGGGAGAGAATGCGAGAGAGAGAGAGAGAGAGAGAGAGTGAGAGAGAGATATTGTAAATACGAAAAAGTGTAATTATGCGCACGGTGCCTTTTTCTTTCTTTATTTAAAGATACGATGTAAGTTGTCCGATTTCTTTTTTCTATTCATACAGTTATCAAAGTCATTGTCAGTTATTTATTTTCAAAGTACACTTACGGTAGAGAATGGAGGTGTAGTTGAGGGATTTGCAGGACTCGATGGCGACAGTTTCGTTAATGTAACAGCTGTTCAGATCCTTGGAGTACACCTCGATGATGTTGCGTGATCGGCGCATAAGCTGGAAGCATCTTATGCACTCGGTGTATTCGCCGCGCCTGCGGGCGACGTAAAGGCCAATTAATAATCTCAAATGTACAGAATCTCCGCGTGTAATGTAAACGAAGGGATGTTAATTGTAGTAAAAAAAATTTATGTTTAGAGCGATGCGCTTGTGACTAAATTTCATCGCGGCGTGATCGGTTTGTTCTGTTTTTCCTTATCTTCTTTTCTGCTTTAGAACTGCTATTGCAAAGAGGCGTGCCAACAAATTTACTAAATTTCCAGATATATTATTCCTTTCCTTCTACCTTATTCCCAGTAAATGTTCAAGAAATCCCTTTACCCTATATCTTATATTTTTTAACATTTTAATGAACAAAAAAACACATCTATTTTATTTTTGTTACGCGAAAATTTTATTTTTTATACCACTCTATCCTCAAAATCACTACTTTAACGTAATTTTATCGTTCTACCGATGTAAAATAAAGTTCGACACTAATGATTAAGGTTGCTTTTGAACTAATGAGGAAAAAAAAACACGATTTCGGAAGACTATATCAAATGTCTCCCAAGCTGACAAATCGACTGTGCTATTATTACTTTAAGATTGTAAAACGTGTATTTTAAGAACTAGGACTGTAAGTTACAGCGACATGTTTCCTTAATATTGAAAATCTAATCATATTATGCCCGTGAGTCTACAGTATTAAAATCAAATTTAGCGATGTTCATACTTTGAAATACCTCTGATCAGACCAATTTTTTCATGTATAAACAAATATAACAAAAAATCTGCTCCAAATCAATTGTAAAAGTTTCGATAAAGAATGAACAAGGGATACACGATGGGAGTTGTTATTTTAAAAATTTTTATTGTAAAAATAAAGAGCGATTATTTAAATTTAGCTAAACTAATAATGAAATTTTGATTTTAATTTATTGGTCTACTAATTCATGACAAAGTTGATCGTTGACCTGAGATTTGATGTACCATTAAAAAATTCATATACACGTAATTTTATTTTTCGACTATTGTATTGTTCAGTAATGATAATAAACTTCAGTATGATATTCTAACGATTAATGGTTCAAAGACAATGCTTAGAATCAAAACATTGTAAAGTCGTGATTTCTCACCCAAAATGTTACGATGCGCAGCTAACTTTAAATGTATATTTAACCGAGCGAATTCTTAATAGTTTATACACTATATTCGACATTGTACATAATGTAGGTACGAATACAAATGTAAAGATAGATCTTTTTTTTTTTTTGATAAAGTTTATATTAATATTGAATCTGGGTGTATTTTTTTTCTTAACCATTCGAATATTATAGAATAGTACCCGAATCCACGACATGGAAAATTTCATCGTCGAAGAGTCAAGAAAGTTTTTTTTGGGAAAACTGATTAATAATAACGAGTAAAATATCTCAGTTGTAAATTGCAAATTTCGTTGAAATTTTTTGATTCCTATAAATAGATTATTCCTAGAGTATTGTTGATCCTAATATTCGAAATTTCGCACATTGCACACTTTGTCATTGTTTTACTGCAAGTGCATTTTAAAGCCATTTTTCTAATTACATTTTAAGTGGTTTCTGTCTGCATTACATCAACGAAGTTGAATTTCATGAATAAAAGAATTAGATAAATAAAAAAAAAAAAAATTGAAAAAAATATAAGGATAATTTCATTTATACGAATCGAGCACCGACTGCTCTGTTTCAAATAATATACGTATAATTCTATTCTCTTTACGTGAACAGTGAACTATTGCAAATTTTAGTAAATAACGCCGCTTATTGACGTCCGTCAAAATCGTTTCATGGCTTCCAAACAAATTCGCCAATGGGTAGAATTTGCAAAGTTCAATTATGAAATAAATTTGAATTACAAAAATTGAACTGGAAATGGCGATAGGTGTACTGTTTATTTGTTTAAAAATTTTGCCGAAAGATGACGGCTAATCGCGGCTGCCGAAACGTTGGAACAAGAACCTCTTTACCATTATATTTTAAATCCAGCTGGGGAATGAAAAAAAGGAAAAAATATTTTTGATTTGAAAAATTTCATTACCAAGAATTATCGATGAAATCGTAAAAATATGCTGTTTATTTCCACGACGTTTGGCGAAGTTGCTCGATTTGCGCCTGCTTCGTTTACGAGCACATCGTGGACCCTAACTTCGCTCGATTAGCGGCATAATTTTGGAGTTTCAACGGAGCGACGCGAAATAACGTAAAGAGAACAACGACTTGCGAAATTTTGCAACTATGTAGAATGGACGTGAACGAGTGTGGCATGATTTACTAAAGTTAGCGGAGTTAGTTAAAACAAGAGTCGGGCGACAAAGCCCGTTAAATTTTAATCCGCAATAATTCACCGAACCGTGCAATTCAATATACATACAAAGACCGAAAAAAAAAAATAGACAAATGTTTTTCTTGTTTCGTAGCGAGGAATTGTGGTTTTCTTAAAAATCGATTCATTCTAAGGGGATATCGGAGTAAAATCCGACCGTTCTAAGACGACGGAAGTTTTTACGGCGATTTTGTTTGTTTAGCTTACCGTGGCGATGAACAGGCATGATTTGCCGAAAAGCTGTGGGAATAATGGAAATTACACGAATGCAATTTTTTCGTAATGCAATTCGCAACAAGGACGAAAGACCCGATCACAATTTCTGCACAAATTTCATCCCGACGATCTTCTCGTAGAAACGCGGCGAATATTTCCTTGAGTCGCAACAACATCATTATTCGAACCGTTCAGAAAATGGATTTTTTTCCCGCGACGAGATAATAATAATAATAATAATAATAATAATAATAATAATAATAATAATAATAATAATAATGTATCGTAATAATATTAATGTATCGTAATAATGTGCACGTTTAGTGGCTCGGTAAAGTCCATCATTTATACAGATATAATTCTTGTTGCTTAAAAAAAAAAAAAAAAAACCAATCTTTTTTCTTCTTCGAGGCATTCGAATCGATACAGGCGTATAAATGCAGACAGAATCCATTCGAGCTCGGCTTAATACTCGCGCCTTGGACAAAAGTGCGCCGCTCCACAGGAGCACGGAGAATGGCATACATATTTGCCTAACAAAGGATATTTCGTGCATCGGGATTAGCGGCTTTTCGAGGAATCGCCGTTCACGCGTCCACGCGCGCGCCCGCGCCCGCCGATTTCCGGCACCAGGCGTTATTAATATAAAAGCAGAAAAACAGCAGTCTAATAACGATGCAAATTGAAAGGCTCGTCCCCAAATTCGTAGAATACATCAGAATTGGAATAATAATCGAGGATCCAGTGCGACGAGTATTTGACAAAGACGCTTGGACAGTTTCGCGGACATTTATCTACGCGTCATTCTCAAAGCCGATGAATTAAATAAGGCCGAAAACGTTGTGAATGACAAACAGCGTACTTTTTTACTTCACAGCGAGCTGTGGTAATTATGTTTAGGATTTTTCACCCTCTGTATGCCTCACCCCCGCCAAGCCCTTCAGTACGGATCGTCTCCGCAAATTTCTACGCACCTACTTCCGTAAATTCATCGATTCTCTCGCTTATTCCCCCCCCCCCCCCCGACTTGTGCGAATTGACGCGAAAAAACAAATTCGTACTGTAATCTCGGTTGATAAATTAATATCCGCGATAGCGTCCAAGTGTCTTATATCGCGATTACAGGCTCACGTCCTCGTACCTGCCAATTGTATAAACACACCCACACAGGATGCCAGGCTGCATAAGTGTGTGCGCGCGCGCGCGGAGTTACACCTACCTGTCCCTGAGCAGGACCTTGTCGCCCAGCCGCCTGTGGCAGTAGCCCCAGACCGGTATCGCGTTGAAGGTGATGTTGAGGGTCGAGTACTGGACGATCGGCTCGCCGTCGTCGAGGCTCGCGACCGCGGCGGCGCCCGCCAGCCTCGAGGCGTAGCCGACGTTGTTGCCGCTGCTCACCTGCATGACGAACTCGCCCTGGTACTCGGCCGAGAAGTAGCAGCCGCCCGGCTCGCCGGCGGCGCCGGCCGACGGCAGCTGCTCGTCGCGCTGGGCCTGCAGGGCAACCAGCTCCTCGGTGGCGATCGTGGACAGGCCTGGAACGGGTACGGATTTTTTATTAACGGATAACGCCGCGGGGGAGGCGGGGGGGGGGGAGATAAAGAGAATTGGCGAATGGGATTACGCTATGTGTGTGTGTATATATATATATATATGCGTGTGTACGGGTATGTTTGTCCGCGCAACTGTATAGAAATATAGTAAAAATAGCCTGCTTCTCCGTGTTGCGCTGGCTACGCGCGCGCGCGCTCTACGCATATAGACTTTCATTGAAATCCTCGGGCGCCCGGCGAGCGGTCCGTGTTTCACATTTATGCGCATTTCGCCCCGTTGCACCACAAGAGCGACCGCTGCCGCTTTTGTGTTACGTATGCATGGGTTCCTATTGTATATAAATATATAGACACATAGGCACACACACACACACATACAGGCGAGACGAGGAGAAACAAGAGAGACGGCAGTCTATTCTTTCGCGCGAATGTTGCGAAATGGATTTGGACTTTTTCTAATTCTGTATGCTGCGCGCGCGCGCGTACGTACGTGTGTATCTGTGTAGCGGTATATACGTCTCGGGATGTTTCTTCGAGATTTTCGTGATAGCGGTTGGTATTGTAACGGGTAGGGCCGGATTTACATATAGGGGAGGCTTTTCTCGTTTGATTAATAATCTTTTGTTATTGTTTCTGTTTTTTGTTGTTTTTTTTTTCTTTTTAAACAAAATAAGAATATTACTATGTAGAACGTCTTGCATGAATTTTCTCTATTCTCTACCGGAAGGCATTTAGGATGCCAGAGGCTGAACTTTGTTGAAAGTAACTAAAATTAAAGCGTATAGAATGTGGATTCGCAGGATACAAAAAAAAAGCAACAAAATTTTAGCAAGTTTTATCCAAATTCGGGTCGACGCACTCACTGCTACGTATCATTCGATAAGTTTTCAGCAGGATACACAGTGACAAAGTTTATGCCAAAAACACGCCATGTATAACGGTTTATTATATTTCCGGACCCCTCCCCCCATATATGTTCTGCAAATATGGCCAAACTTTAATAAAAAAAAAAAAAAATTACTTCACGCCTTTAAGTTTTTGTTGTTGTTTGTTTGTTAATATATAGACTTTAAAACAATTTTCCTCGAGAAATAGGATATCTCTGAAACGAATAAGGGGGTTTCAGGAAAATTTCTCCCTACGTAATTCCACACCCGATGAATTCGTCGGGTATATGGAATTGCATACCTCCCGTACCCGAACTTAGCGCCGATCGCGTTACACCGATTGTATTATTTTACCGTTTTATAATTACAGCACTTATCTTAACTTTACGCTCTTGTACATTTTATAAATTTAGAAACCTATTTTATATATAATTATTTCACATATTTTTTCTACGAAAAAATTTAATTTATCTATATTTCAAATATATACAGAACGTACGGTTTCCAATCAAAATCCAGCACCACAAGAACAATTTTCTTGCTCGACGCTCGAGTTGATCTGAATTCGCGATTGAAAATAATTCCAAGACGCAGTTTCAACGTTAGGACTGATTAAAATTAATAGGACTTTTATAATCGCCGATCATAACGGAACGGAGTAATGGGGTGGAGGGGGGAGGGGAGATCTCGGGATTTGCAGTTTTCGCGAGGACTAAATAACAGAGGAAGAGCCGAAAATAAAAACTTCTTAATGGAAAGAAAAGGGTGAGCGGGTAGTGGGTAAAAAAGTCCTTAAAACGGGGGGGGGGGAAGGGGTTCTCTGCCGGGGCTCAGCGGTGCGGTGGATTCGTTTTACGTTCCACTTACACTTAATAATCAAGCCGCGCTGTAGCACGGCCGGAGAGCGAGAGAGAGCGAGAGAGCGAGAGAGAGATCCGCAGGCAATCTTCGAAGGATTATCCTTCCCTCCCCTCCTTCGCCGCGAGGCTTCCGGGCTCGTTACGCCACGGAGCCGGAGAGAGAAAGCGGTGTATACCTCTGTTTATATATATATATATATATATATACGCACACATACACGCACACCTAATGCACCTAACAACTAAATCCCCGGAGCCAGGCCCCCATTATCCCACGGTCTTAATCGGATGCTCGCGGCCACGCGCGCGCGCTCGAGAACGCCGGGTTTTTCCGCGAGAGCGAAGCGCCTCTTATTATAATTATGCGACATTATAAAACGCGACCTTTTCGCGGACGCAGCGCGCGCGCGCGCGCCCACGCCCGAACCCCGAGGATCGGGGGAGGGGGGGCCCGACCGCGCGGAACGGGATTACGAGCGCGCGGTGGTGGGGGGGGGGAGGGAGGGAGGGCAATTAAGACGCACCGATGGGGCGACGGACGGGGCTTTATATATGGGACAGGACAAGCCGTGCGAAAGGTGCGGCGCGAGGCTCTGGGCTCGCTCGCTCTCTCGTCCGGCCGCGGGATATGTTATGGTATTAAAAAAGGGGGAAAGAAAGAAAAGGAATTCTTTTTAGGTATATACATACATATATATACTGACGCCCGTAAACGCGAACGCTGTGTAGCTGGTTGCCCCGCGGCCATATATACATATATACGTTGAGAACAAGAGCCCGCCTGCGGTAGTGCAGTGCCGCGCCGGTTTATGTTTATATATATATATATATATATATATATATATATATATACCCCGCGGCAAAAAATCAGCGACGATCGCATTATGCTCGCCCGCCCCTCCGCAGTCCGGCATCCGTCCTTCTCTACCTTCTACCTCTACCTCCATTAATCGTCGGAGCGGCATCGAGTCGCGCGCGCGCGCGAACCGTTGCGAAACGCCGCGAGAGAGAGGAAAGAGAGAGAGAGATAGAGAGGGATGGGGAAAGAGGCTGCTGACTCCTGCTGCTGGGCTCCGATGCTAATATATGTATATATAGAGGTATACATAAACGACGGCGACGGGTTCTCTCATTCTCCCTCCTTCTCTCTTCCCCGTGGCTCGGCGTTTACTTCTGAGAATTCGTGAGCCCTCCTACATAGGATGCCGGGTGTTGGTAGAGCGCGCAGGTTACTCTCTCTCTCTCTCTCTCTCTCGCTCAGCCGCGTGCTCGCTCGCAGTTCTGTCAGCAGCACGTTTGACAATAGGGCACGAATATATATAATATATAGAACGCGCGTAAGTTTATAATATAGGCAAGGTTGGCGTTTACCCGGAATTGTTTAAAGGAAGAGATCGCGGACGCGCACGCTCCGTCTCTTATTAATATACACACACGTGGACTTTTATTGTCAGACGCGTGGTATTACAGGGCTAAAAAGGAAGTTAAAAAGCTGAGAGAGAGAGAGAGAGAGAGAGAGAGAAAGATTTTTGGAACAGGGAGCGAGGGAGATTTCGTTTATATACTAGATATATATATATATATATATATATATATATATATATATATATATATATATATATGCATAATAAAGCCCTGCGCCGAAAGCCTGCGAGTAATACGCGGCAATATAAGGAAGGTATTACGGGGAAATGGCATGATGGGGGGGGGGGGAAGTCACTCTCTGCCTCCGCGCGCGCTGGGTGATAAACGAGCGAGGGGTAAAATTAATATCGAGTGTGCGTCATATATATATATATATATATATATATATATATATATATATATACACGACGCGCGCTTTGTAAGAGAAAATCGCTTCCCGTTAGCCGTAATCCGTGTTCCGTGTATTTTGTTCTGGTTTTTTTTTTTTGTTTCTCTTTGCCTTTGTCGCGGCTCTTCGTGTCCGTGAATTATCCGGGCTTTTCCGAAATCGGGGACTGACTAATGGGCTCGGCAGCGGGATTAGAAAAACGAGCGGGTGTTCGTCACACGCCTCTCCCGCGCACGGATCTCGATCGATTCCAAGGGCCTCGAGGTATTAATAGTCAAGTCCGCCCTTCGGAGTGCGTGATAAAATTGAAAATTGACGCGCGGGTCCTCTCTCTCTCTCTCTCTCTCTCCAATGGGAGAATCGCGAAGAGACTCGATCCAATCGCTCGCTAGACGGTTAAATTAAGCCCTTGGTCCTGGTTCTGCTGCGATAAAAAAAAAAAATTACGATCTCTATCGTCCTCGCCTATCGGTGTGTTGTTGGCTTTATTTTCAATAACGGATCTGATTGGATTTACGTAAGTAAATAAGTTAAAAGTAAACTGGAAAATGGTTGCTATTCGCGTGACTTTCTTGCGAATGAGAAAAAATTTAAGTAATTGAAAGAAAGAAGGAGAAGAAACGTTTAAGTCACCGGATAGACCAGTAAAATTGCAATGATTTAGTTTTAGGGAGAGATTCGAACACTTTTCCACTTATCTCATCGAATTCAAGCAATTCCAATTTCGTATCTTTTCGAATGACGCATCAAAATGATTACGTTGTTTTGGTTATCTTTGAATTGATTTCATAAAATTGACACGAAAAATATATATATATATACATTTCTGCACGATTTTACGCTCGTGCCACTTTAAAATCTATATACATGCTACAATATATATAGACCATTCGTACGACGCCCATCGAATAATTGGAAAAATCATTCGTTGTAATTGCACGCTGCTTGCGTGAAAAACTTTATTTACCCACTCGATAATGATCAGTCAAATTCTCATGGGAACGAACAGGATCGGGCCTTTTCTTTTCTTTACCTTCATTTTTTTTTTGTTTTTTCATCGTTCTTTTTTTTTTTTTTTTTTTTTTTAACCCAACGTTCGCGCGGACGAAAACCAACACCTTGTAACAAGTCCATTGTTCGAAGCCGCCTTCCTCTCGACGCCGATCCTCGTCCGTAAACTTTCGACGGTCGGTGACGTATATTGTGGATCGGCGCGCGGGCGCCGCAGCCGCACGGCAGAAAAAGCGCGCGGCAAGTGCACGCGCGCCGAACGCCGCCCCCTCCCCCCCGCCGTTGCGAAAGCCGTTCGCCATGGTCGGCGCGCGAGAAGACCCGAAAAACGCGGGATCACGCCCTGCCGGGGCCTTGGTCCTCGTATATATGTATATATGCATACACAAACCAACACGCACGTCCCGTCGGCGAAGGAGGGTTAGGGGGGGGGGCGCGAGAGGCAGAGAGACGAGGATCGCCGGTTTTCTCACCCTCGATTCCCCGTGCAGCGCCCCCGCCCTCCCCGCCCGTCGGCGCGATTTCGAAGGAGCGTCGCGCGCGCCAGCGAATCCGAGAGCGAATGGGTCCATTTCCGCTGCTGCGGCACTTAAAAGTCGGCGAATATAATGGGCCCGGTTTTTATACGTGCAAGAGACAGTCCCCGGTTCCCTTAGCTATACGCCAATATATATATGTATACATATATATATATATATATATATATATATATACCACACACATACACCGGGTGTAATTGATCGCGATCGCTCCGACTCGCCCTTTATTTGATCGCCCATGCACAGGTTAGTTATACGGTCGTTGGTAACGTTCCGATCGTGTATATTATGTATATACCTCGTACGAGAGAGAGAGAGAGAGAGAGAGAAAGAGAGAGAGAGCGAGAGAGAGCGATGGCGTGGGACGAAGGGAAGGGGGGAGAGGTAGGTAGGGGCAAAAAGCTTCCCTCTTTCCGGGCCCTATAAATCATCCCTTCTCTCTTTCTCTCGGCATCGCGATATCTCGCGGTATATATACATACGCGCGCACACACACACACTCACACTTACACGCAGGTACTACTATAATACACCCGGGAGAGACCGTACACACTCCCGCGGGAGAGCAATCCGAGAGCAATTTCCGCTCGTTGAACGCAAATAGGAGGGAAAGAGAGGAGAACCGGAGAGCGGCGGTGCAATTTTCTGCGGGTGCGCGTGCGAGCCCGCGCTCTCGCGATCGCGGCGCGGCGCGGCGGGACAAACGTAGAGAGGGACAGAGAGAGAGAGAGAGAGAGAGAGAGAGAGAGAGACCGACACACAGAGGCGCACACGCGCGCGTGCTCCAGAACCTGGTAACAGCAGGTAGATGTAATATAACGACCGCGCGGCGCAGAAGAAATATACCGTGAGCGCGCGCGCGCGCGCGGCTGCGCCCCGAGGCCGCACGTGTACGTTATACGTATACACGCAGAGAGATCTCCGCGGCGAGTAAGGGAGACCGGAAGTGCGCCTCGAGTTTTTCGCCCGACTCCTGCGCGCGAGACCGAGGCTTTTGTGCGAGAGGAGGCCGTACCTGTTCTCCTCCTCTCCCGCCCCCGTCACCCCGCGCTCCACCCTATGACTCTCTGTGTCCCCCCCTCTATCTCTCTCTCTCTCTCTCTCCTCTCGTCTCCCGTTCGGTCGTCCCCGCGCCCCCTCGCCGCGCCGTCTTTATGCGGCTCCTGGTGCGGCGAGGCAGGAGCTGCGGGGACGCCTTGTATTATAAAGAAATCCGAGGGAATTCGCGTCTTTCGATACAGAGGTAGATTTTCTTTCATATGACAATGGAAAACGATTAAAGGTGGTTGGGAGGGGAAAAAATCCGATCGAACCGCGTAATACCTTTCGATTAGTCGTAATTTGATTGAGAATCAAATCGATCTCCAATTGGCTATGATCGTGAATTAGTTGAACTGTAGCGAATCGAGCATGATAGTACGTATTACGATTAGGTCACAATTTATTCCTACGAAAATTCCGTAATCTGAAGCGCTTTCAATTCGCTAATTCGCATACTTAAAGGACGCAATTTGAGATAACTCGACGTTTTATCACTTAATTAGAAAATCAAAAATAATAATATAGATAAATAATTATTATTAGAAACGCTATTTTCAAACGATACAGTATTATTCAAACAATCTGCAGCGGGTAATTCGATTTGATCGCGTTATGAATTTCTGATTTACATTACGCAATTACAAAAGACTCGATTTCAATTCACGATTAAATTGAATTAAAATCTAATAATGAATTATTAAATCTAATAACGAACAGCTGAATTATATCCAATTTCAACGATCGTGAATTTATAATTTTATTTTACAATTGAATCGCATTTATCTCAAACGATAATTCAATTGAATTCAAATCGAGTTCAAATCGAACGAAAACCTAGTTCAAAATAATGCATTTAAATTAATTAACATTGTCTATTGAATTGGATAAAAATAAACCTATCACAGATTATAATCATTGTATTGTATATCATTAAAAAAACATCAATTTTAATTCACAATTAAATTGGATCGAGCAACAAGCAATTCAGCGTCACAGCAAATTCGACGATACGCCAATTTCATAATTGCATCGACTAATTAAATCAGATTCGTCAAAAATTCCCTACTCGGCCCAATAGCGACGGACTTCAACAATACAATAAAACACGTTAAAAGTGACTGGAATAGAAAACGAGGCACGTGCACGATTGAAGGCAGCGAACGGGGCAGGAAATTATTATTAATGCTGGAAAGCCGCGTTAATATTACCGATTGTCGTTGCATACTGATGAAAGCAGTAAATTACAATTAATAACAATTTTGTTTTTATTCGCTTCGTCCCCCCCCCCTCGTTGTGCATCGTTTTTTTTTTTATTGTCGTGGGTATGGACACGTGGTATATACGTAGGTATTTATCAATCGTTAGTCATCCGGTCGCCTGGCTTGTATTCGCTGCGCGCGCAAAACCTCGCGATAAACCTCTCGCACGGCTGATAAAATGCAAAAAAAAAAGAAAGAAAGAAAAAGAGGGAAAAAAGCGCACCGGAACCCGCCTCGCGAGACGAAAGGGACAGGATATCGTTTACGCATGCGTGCCTGTGTGGGTGCGTTCGTGTATGCATGTGTGTGTGTGTGTGTGTGTGTGTGTATGCGCGCGCCCGACTCAACGCTGTCGTCATGCGGGGCGAGAAAAGCTGGGCGGGCGGACTCCGAAAGCTAACGTCATGTTAATACAGAGAGGAAGGCCCGGCCCCGTTGCGGTGGGAACGGCGGGGCCCGAAGATATTTCATTCCGGGCCGGCGCCCCCGGTGTGTTTTTTATCAGTCGCACAAGCGTCGTGGACGATGTGTGTCCGTGTGTGTGTGTGTGTGTGTGTGTGTCTGTGTATGCGCCAGTCCAGTGTCTATATACATAATATAACAGAAAAACCTGACTCACCGTCCGGGCACGAGGATGTATTTATGTGAGGAGTGTCGGCTCGTACACATATTTACTTACTATGCGCGAAAGAGCCAGATTCTATATAAACGAGGCTCTCTCTCTCTCTCTCTCTCTCTCTCTCTCTCTCTCTCTCTCTCTCTCTCTCTCTCTCTCTCTCTCTGTATAGAAGTATATGGATATAATAGATCGTGATAAATATAGATAGAAGGAGAGAAAAAGTAAATAGAAAAAAAAACAGGCGCACACGCGCAGACCTTACCGAGAGCTGGGTGATGCTGGGTTGGGAGAGACAGTTAGAATGAGAGGGACAGACAGAGCGAGAGGGAGATTCTTCCTCGCACAAAGGAAAGGAAGGAGAGGGATGCGCAGAGAGGGCCGGATGATAATGACGATGCTCCTGCGGTCGACGCGCGTCCCGATCGGACCCACATAATATAACTCAAGCTCTCGGCTCGTTCTTCGGTTATATCAATATATATATATATATATATATATATATATATATATATATATATATATATATACACACACACACACACGCTC
Organism: Sycobia sp. Sy_11; assembly: GCA_018907035.1. NCBI lineage: Eukaryota > Metazoa > Arthropoda > Insecta > Hymenoptera > Epichrysomallidae > Sycobia > Sycobia sp. Sy_11. The sequence goes on along the minus strand of JACCIC010000039.1, from coordinate 2,262,911 downwards.
ACTCACAGTATAATAGAGGCGCTATCCTTGGAAGGAGAGAGAAAAAGGGGGTGGAAGGGGGTTGGGAGAATGACGGACCCAAAAAATTTCGGGATCTAATCGCCCGTGTATACCCGGCCGTGCGCGGGCGCTCGAGCACTTCCGCCGTGTGGTTTTTGTTCTCGCTCCTCGGCCGGCCAGCTGGCGGTTCGCGCGCCCGGGCCCGGGCCCGATCGTACTAAACACCCCTCCCCTCCCCCCCGCGTATTATATTTCAATTTTGACGCCCTCGCGTGCGCGGGGAGGGGAGGGGATGGAACGCTCCTCGAGACAGGCTACGATCGTCAGGGGGTGGGGGGGGGGAGTTCAACGAGGTCGAAGTCGGATCCTCTTCAACGGTCCGGCAAACTCGTCGTTAATTATTGCCGATGGCCAGTCGGTCGGTCATTCGTCGTTTCCGCGACGTTGCGCATGTCATCGTCAAAAATTGATAAAGATCGCGATTTTTCAAGTTCCTTCGAATTTGGCAGAAACGTATCATGTACCTCTATGTAAATGGTTAATGGTGAACTCAAATTTGCAACAGGTTCAGAGCGAATCGTGCAACATTAGATGGCTTTCATCGTTCAATCGGTAATAATCGATCGTTTTCACAGACCAATCCTTGACCAAATATTCCTTTTTTTTTTATTATTTATTTAAAGCTTCGCGTTAGAATCATATCAATTAAACGGGCACAAAATGACGATATTAAATATCAAAATGACCGTCCCGCGTGTATCATTATCGAATAAATAAATACATGTCGGATAAACGCTCCGGCGACTCGAGATGTTTTTTTTTTCACTCGCTCGCTCGTTCTACCCGTTAAATGGATTATCCTACGGTCAAAAATGTCAAAAACAGCTCGAATATATATACACACATATTTATGAGAAATTCTCCGTAGGAAAATAATGGGTCGAGCTTAAAAAAAAAATTTATTGGGCTTTAAGAATTTAAAATGAGAACACGCGCAGCAATGTAAAGCTAAAAAGACTTAATTTGACGAGGGGGGAGGGGCGGGGGGGGAGATGGCGAGGTCTAAAAGTCGTTAAGAAGGATCGCCAACCGGCCCTTATATACGAGACCACTTCATCTCACAATATCGCCGTAAACGCGATGCATATATGCTCGGCTGAAAACTTTGGCGCGGCTTCTTGAAATGTAATTCTCTCTTTTTGACAGGATAAGTTAAGAAACGACAAGATGCACCCTCGATCGATATTCGCTAGAACGTCGATTTTTTTTCCCCCCCAAGCTTTCAATAGCTGCTACATCCATCAAAAATCCGCCGTTTTTCTTCTCCTTCACCTTCCTTTCTCCATCCATCCGATCTCCGATCGCGAGAAGTACGCGTATCGGAAAGAAAGAGAGAAAGCAACGAGCAAGCAGGATCGAACGGTGGTCGCATGCCGAAATTTCCGTATTACAGCCGCGTCTCGCTCGGCGATTGGCCGATAAGCTCGCGAAAAAGGGGCTGCTGCTGCTGCTGCTGCTGCTGCTGCTCCGCTCCCCATGCGCGGGGGGCTCGCGTGAATTAAATTATTATACGCGCGCGCGCGCTAACGAGCGCGCAGCCGACGCGATAACGATCGGGCTGACGAGCGCGAATTGCGGGGCGAAACTGTGTGTCCCCCTCCCCCCCCCGCCGCCGCCGACGCTCCGACGTCACTCGCATCGGCGGCCCGGGCTCGTCCAATTAACCGTAACGCTATCCAATCGAAAAGGACGCGCTCTGCGCCGCCTCGCCGAGCGCGCGGGCCAGCACGCACACTGTCTCCCCCCCCCCCATCCCATTGTAATATATACATTATACACAGACGCGCGCGGCGCACAAGCGCACCTTGGGTGGGTTATGCGACTCGAGCGATATATATATATATATATATATATATATATATATATATATATGAGCGAGAGCTGCTTCTCGTGAATGGAATATTTCTGCTGCCAATGTGTGTCTGCTGCATTTGCGCGTAGGTGTCGTGCAGTATATACGCGCGTGTGTGTGTGTATGTGTGTTACGCGCCCCGCAACGAAGAAGAAACCGAGAAGAGGGACACCGCAGAACGGGTTATCTAAGCTGCGAGGACGCGCTTCCCTCGACCGCTTCGACTCGCGTCTCCTCTCTCCTTCTTTATTATACAGCTCGAGCTATCGCGACCGTCCGCTATGCCGTCCGTATATATATATATATATATATATATATATATATATATATATATATACACATGCACTCATTTGCATGAAACAATCTCGGTATATATATATATATATATATATATATATATATATATATATATATATCTACACGTATAGCCGCGCGTCTAAGAAACCCCAGCCCCCGCATTTTGGAATTTATCGAGCGGATGTTGTTATTTAAAGAAAAAGGAAGAGGCGAGAGGAGCGCCGATTGTGATTAAAGGCCTCGTAATATATCTACATGCGCTTTTAATATGCATCTTTAAAACGCCCACGCGCATATATATATATATATATATATATATATATATATATATACTAGCCGAGCGATTAAATTGTATCACGCGCATTTCTGCGCTCTATCGTTCTCTGAAGGTTTTGAATTCGATCATAATAACGTATGCATGTATATGTAGACTGAATGTTGTAAAATATCGGATTGCCGAATTTGTGCGAGGATATCCCGGCGCGGAATTTTTCCAAGACCGGGAAAAATCGTGGATGGATTTGAAATCGGTAAAATGTAACTTAGTGGGACGTAACCGCCCATGGAACAGCTCGGTAATATATTTGTCTTGGGGCAGCGGCGTGGATGCGAAACATAGTATTATGTGTAGATTATCGTTTTATCGCATCGATCTCCGATAGGCCAATTCGTTTTAATAAGATCGCTCGCCGAACTGGCCTGCAAGCTTTGATGGCGTTCTCCTCATTATGGATATAGAGCAGGTATCTGATATATCTATATCTATGATATAAATATGTAATTCTCATGATGAAACGCGTTGCAAGCAAATCGACCAATTTCTCTCATCGACAATTAAGTCATTCGAGAGTCATTTTCTTTCCTCGACATGTGCAAAATATAACTTGTAATTTTTGAAGAATAAGTACAAATCATTCGCCGGAAATAAATACTATTTGTACGTTTCGCCCTCAGTTACCTGCATATATTTTGCACATGTCGAGGAAAGAACATAACTCTCGAATGACTTAATCGTCGATGAGAGAAATTTGTCGATGTTGTACGTCGCTTAATCTGTGGTATCACCCAAGAGTGAAAAAATATATTGTTAGAAATATATCTCAATTATTTAATTTCATTCCACAGAACAAAATAGCGCACCGAATATTATTTTATTTGTTACTTAAAAAGAGTTTTTATTTTAACGATCGAATAAATACATGTGTCTTTCTTTGAGAAATTCATCAATGTGTATGCATTAATATTATATATCTCTCTTACCCTCTGCATCTCATCCCCCTCCCTCTCTCAAAGCTCTCCCAAAACCGACCTCTCGAAAAAGCGCAGACCCGACGTGATTTGATTTTTTCAAGGGGTCAAACAAATTTGCTCGTACTCAATACTTATCTTATCTGTTGCGTGCCTGTGTGTACGCGCGCGCGTTTGTATGTTCCTCTTCAACAATGGAATAATGAGAACTCACACGTGCACACATATAAAACCAAAAAAAAGCACCTCGAGAACTCTCTTCGAAGTAAAGTCAGTTTGAGAGCCTCTCGTGTTTTTATAAATCGCCCCCTCCCCCCGCCCTCTGCCTTAACCGTCGTATAAGTGCGTGCGCCTGTATATATCACCCCGTATAAAAAAGAAGAAGAAGAAGAAGAAGAAGAGGGAGAGGGAGACGAAGAAAAAAACGGTCCCTGACGTTGGGCGTCTGACTTCGCCGCACCGGTGCAAAGAAGCCACAGCACTGCCTCGCGGAGAACAACACGCCGCGGAGAAAGGAAGAAGGAGTTGCGGAGAGGGCTGGGGGGGGAGATCAGACAGAAATAAAGAGGGATGAATAAATGGAGCGAGAGAGAGAGAGAGAGAGAGAGAGAGAGAGAAACGATCGTCAGTAAAGCCACCGATGCTCTCTCTAAATTTATCATCGCGCGAAATACTCGAATACTACCTATATTCGCGCGCCTAATGCGCGTCCCGAGCCCTGCGTCTGCCGCGCGAGGTCTGCTGTATGTATATGTCGATGCGCCCTCCCCCCCCCCCATCGCACCCACCCACCGTCCTCCTCAGCGGAGAAAATAAAGATTAAGTGCGAGCGCGCCAGGCTTTTTCTCTGCTCTCCCTCGCCCTCTATGTTATTCCATACAACCACCTCGGCGCGGACTTCTTTCATCGCCGCCGGCTTTTTATAGAGAGGCGCCTCTCCTCCTCCCCCTTCCCTTTGCCCCTCCCCCCCACCCTCGTGCATATCATTTCGCCGCGTATAAAACATTCCGGGCTCTCGCGTAAGTGCGCGCGGGTTAATTACGAACGTTAGCCGGAGCGAGCGCCATGAGGCGAGCGAGCACGCCTCGGGTAGCCGCGTATGGCGAGCGAACTATAATCGTGATAATAATCGAGCTCGATAACTTTGGGGAGAGAGAGAGAGAGAGAGAGAGAGAGAGAGAGACGACGACGACGCCTCTGCTTATTATTTAGCAATTTATTATATGGAAGCGGTTGGGCAATTATTGCATTATCGCGCCATGTGCCACCGAGCTTGACTGATGGAGGGGGGGGGGAGGAGGAAGAACGATGTACGATCAGCTGTGTCGTCGTTTGCAGCCGACCACCGCGGAAGCGACGACACCTCCGGGTCTTCTTGTCATACGATGAGAGGGAAGACCACGCTCCGATGAGGCTAGTTTGAGGAAAGGAGGATTTCCCCCACCGGGGCTGCTTTTTTTTCTACTTCTTTTTTTTTTTATCTATAGAGGACGGTGTAGCGTGGCTTACACCTCGATGCGCGCGCGAGGTCTCGTATAGGAGAACTACCCGTGGACAGCCGCGATGGGCGTGACTTTTTCTTACAGCATATAGCGAAAATTACATTATATATATATCATTGTGGAGAGTGATTATTTTTAATTGCCCATATGCGTATCTTATATGGAAAACCCAACTGGAAAACTTAAATAATTGTGATTGATAGAAAAACGTCGATACCTATTATTTAGGCGACTTTAAAAAAACTTCAAGATAAAACTCATGGCCTCATATTCTGGTTTTTTTTTTATATATTTACTTTCAATTGGCATTGTAAAAATAGAATACTTAATTTCTTAAAAAATTATGTTGACCTAGAAATCCCATTAAAGTTTAAGAATAAAGTCAAACTCAATGTCAGTTAACATCTCAATAGCATACATTTTAGCCAACATTGGTCACTGTAAACCCTAACGCGGATATATTTCAAGGAATACGTTCTTTGAGTTTGATTTCAATATTAAAACAGAATGTGGAATTTCATGTTTGTCCTAAAGGTGATGGACAATAGCAATTCTACATATCTAAACTTTCTGACTTGTATTAAAACACTAGTATGCCTGAATTTCAAGGAATTGTTAATATACTGCTAAGTCAATTTGAACGTATACATATCGGGTAACGTTCGAGAATCAGGCAAGAATCCTGCTCGGGCACAACGCGATCTCTGTATTAATACTAATCCAAAATTATCCGTTTATTATTTGTCGTTGACTTTTTATTTACTTTTGGTTCGACGTCAATTACGAGGATTACGACCGTTCTCCGCCTATCGCCGATATAATTCCGCTGATGAGCCTTGTGTCATCCAAACGATATTTACGAGTCCCAGACATCATCCCACCCAAGTCTCTTGAAATTGACCAATCCTCAATTATAGACAAAATTAAAAAAAAAAAAAGAAAAAAGGATGATTTGAAGACATGAAAAGATTCTCTTCCATTCACGACCGGTGGGTATATTCTATATAGTATATATATATATATATACGTATTCGCAGTTGTGCCTGCCTATCTCTTACATATATTCAATTCTTGACTTAAATTATGGCTTGTGCCAGAATCCGTGCAGGTTTCTTAATGTGAAGTTTCAATCTCTAATCCTTCTATCTATACGAGTGTTCCGATATACTGGTTCTATTATTCAAATTTCCAATTGCGAGTTGGAGGCATTACTAATCTTTTAAATTACATATCAAACCAAGGGTATTGTGGTATACTTATCCACGAATTGAAACAAGAAGATAATCAATCGATTGACTTTCAGGATTTTTACTTTCGACTGATTTCGAATGCTGGAATTAGTACACACGGTGTTTGAAAGTATTGTGAATCACTTTCTAGAATTTTTCAACTTCTTTCAATCAGTGAATCAATATTACGTCTAAAGAACCTTTCATCTTCGGACGCTGTCCAAGGATCGATGTATTATTTTTACAATCAAAGGATGTGAAATGAAATTCTAGGCGCACAAGCTTCCACGAGCCATTGATCGAAACATAACTGTCACTCACTGAGAACAATATCTGGAGAATACATATAGTGCCGATGTACTTTCAATTTAAATTTTCGAGCAGAAAAATTACTTTATCTTAAGGGAGTATTGAGGCCGCTTTTCCTCTGATACACGGCTCAGGCGCAAGAGGTTGCAATCTATAAAGACATCTTCAGTAATAGGGCCAATAAAAGTTTTTGCGGTTTCGTCTCATGAACTCGTCCATGCACATTGGGCTTTGTCACTGAGAATTAACGGTTCTCTGACTGCTTGTCGCACTTTGGATTGTTCTGACGGATCCATTTTTGCTTATCGACAAGAATTTGCTGCATTAATATATATCATCTCTTATTTTTTTTACCGGATTAAATAACGAAAGCGAAAACATTTTATTCCAGACGACTTTTTATTATATGTTCATTTTTTTTTCAGTTGTAATCGGTGACAATAATATCGTGGTGACTATAAATATTTTTTGATCTAAATAAAAAAAATAAAACACTCCAGATATATATAGTTACAAGAAAGAAATAAACGATTATTTCAAAATAAGAAGAGCCTTAAATCAAAATGAATAATGTTGTTGTATCAATCGCGAATTTATTTAAAAATAACTAACAGCGTCTTTCTCTTAAATAGGCAACATATTATCGTCAGTAAATGTATATAAATTACTATATAATATATGTATATAAATGAAATAGTGCATTGCACGGATCAACTTATATGGAATGTTATATAGGAACAAATCCTGGCACCCATTATGTATATATACTAGACAATCGTGCCTCCAGCATTGGGAGAGCATGATAAGAGATAAGAGCTGTTTCGAATATTTAAACTTTTTCTTATGTAGAAAAGAAGAAAGAAAAATAGCGCGACCACGACAGACAGACATCGTCCCATGCCTCCAATATTTATGCAGCGCCACGCTCTCGATCTCTCGATTCTTTATTCATAATCTGCAAGCCAATCTCGATATTGCAGTAATAAAAAGACTATATAAGAGAACGTTCAGAGATACACTTTATTCGTGTACTAGTGTCTATGTATATAGTATATAAGCCAAAGGAAAACACAGGTCCGATATGGAGAGTAACTATATTTATAAATGGCAGGAGTTGATACCCTGGCAATATCAAGAACTACTAGGCAGGGCATCTGGAACTGATTATTCGGCCCGTAGAGAATGAGAGAGGGATATTAAAACAAAACGATCCAGCTCCTATAATAGTTTTTGCTTTCTCGGGCGTGGAGAGCAGAGAGTAATTATATATATATATATATATATATATATATATATATATATATATATATATGCATTATAAGATGGTCGTATAAATCTTCGGCTTGAACTATGAAAAAATAAAGCGAAGGCTTCAATTAAATATATAAGTGAACACAAAGCCGCGCCTGGGAGCAAGGAAGAAAGAGAGGGGAGGCGAACCGACAACGACCTGTGCGACGAGGAAATAATGTATATTCATGATGTACGTATACATATATATATTTATGTCGTGCATTAAATTGTCCCCACTCCCACCCCGCATCCTATAATACCCGCCCATGCCCATTCTATTATACATATATACACATCAGGCGCATCAGAAATCCTCTTCACGCGTGATCTTGCGCATGGGATATACCTCGGTTGCCAACGCAGATTCCTCCTCCCCCCCCCACTCTCCAACCCCGAATGCGCACACGACTTCTTCCTTATCGCCATCTGTTCGAAGGAGATTGTAACTTGATTTAATATTAAAAGAAAAAATGTTCCCCTCGCCCAACCAAAGAAGAAAGAAATTATTTTCGAAGCTCGTTAATTCAGCAACACGTTTCTTCAATGAAAGGTGTATAATTTATCAATGTGTATATATTAGAGAAAGAAGGGGGTCGAAGGAGTGTAGGAAAGGAGACAACAGGCTAACTTTATCATGGTCCACAGCTCTACGGCCATTCTTTGTGTGTGTGTGCGTGCGTGCGCGCGCGCTTGAAATTTTGGAAAGCAACGATAATGTAATATAATGGCGATAATATGTTTATATTAGCTGAAGGAAGTCTACATTATCATATTCTATATCTACTTTATTCATGTACGAACAGCAAATCTTCCTGTATATTAAGCAAACGTGTTCAATTGATTAGTGCTGTAACGCCCATACTCACATATATATATATATATATATATATATATATATATATATATATTTGTATATTCTGCCGAGCTATACGCGTATTTTGTTTTGTTAAGTGTAGTGTATATTACACATTATGTTCATATATACATTTCAACAAATTTTGTTTAAAGAGACAGAAATGTATTATATATATATATATATATATATATATATATATATATATATATATATATATATATAAATATGGTTCAATGAACTTTTCGCAACCATTAGCACTCAATTACAGTTACACTCCTTCTTCATAATAAATTCGTATAGATAGATATAGACATATATTATTATTATATACACTTTACATTGAATTTCTCGTGCTGTTTTCTCTTGGATTTTAAGTTGTTTTAGAAATCACGAGCGCTTTCCGGCTCATAATTTAAAAAGTATTTTAAAAGAAGAAAAAAAATAAACAATCAGAAAAAATATGTATTTCCGCATTTAAAGGCACAAAGTACAGGAAATGCCGATCTTGCGACGCTAGCAGAGCGAAATCTGGAATATCCTCGATCTTGGTTGTACGTGGCGCGACCCCATCGTAAAAAATATGGCCTTCTGCCCCGGACCTACGGTCGTGTGGATGAGTTTATGTATATAAATATATATATATATATATATATATATATATATATATATGGCAGCGCATTAAAAAGGGCTTCCCGGGTACGCGTGCCGACGCGCGCGCCGGCTATATGCGACAATTTTCGCGGGGCGATTTTGCAGGGACCGTTACGGCCGTTAACGAGCGGCGCGACGGTCGAGAGACTCGTGCTTGCTTGCTCGCGCGCGCGCGTATACGTCTACACGGATTATAATACACGCCCACGCACCGTATAATTATATAATATAATATAATATAGCGGTGCGGAAATGTTCCGAAGCCCTGCGTGTAATAACTGTGGATGCGCAGGGGATAATACCGTCGACGCCCGATATTATCGCGCGATAGAATCGAGAGATCTGTATTGGGAGCAGCAAAGTCCCAAAGCACCGATTATCGTCCATTATGTATTGTTTTGTTCGGTATACGGTTCTATATATATATATATATATATATACCCTCGTGAAAGACGCGTCGATGAGCGATAAGCCAACGAGGTTTGCGACCAGGAACTTTAATGGGCTTTAGCTGTATATAATACGGAAAGATCGGATCGCAATCTTTTAAAAACTGCGCTTAGCGAGAAAGGGACATTGGAGATTAATATGGATGGTGGATTAAAGGATGAAGATGACGCAGCTCGGTATTGGGAACCGGAATGTATGCATGCCGCGAACAGCTTTAGAATTAGAGGAATGTTTCAACGTCACAAATCGGTATTAGAACGTCACGGGACGTTCAATCGTCCCCAAGCGGCAACGAAAATTAACACCGAATTTCTTGGTCGTTCTGCCATCACGGCCATCATCTGCGCCGTAGTTTTGCATAACACTGCCAAGCGTCCAAATACCATGATGGAAAATTCTTTTAGGTAAACAAAAAGATACGCAAATACAGCGCAACACTGATACGCGTTTCCAGACAATTTGTTTGGACAATATTAATTTCCAATTTCGCCGTAGAGAGGCCATGGCAACCAGCAGAGTTCTCAATAATAATTTTAGACCGTAACAGTACCCCACTTCCTAAGCCGTGGTACTGTCTTAATTACATTAAATTATAGTATTTCTATTTTTTCTATAGATAGGAGAGACCTAATAAGTGTATAATCGTGTTTCCAATGACAAAATTTTTTTTTTGCGGTATTATTCGTGTTCTAACTTTGAACCCTATAAAAAAAAGATTTCTCAAGAAGTCTCATCTAGTCGACTATGCCCTTGGTTTTAGCTGATTCTTTTTTTTCCAATTGGACATATCTTCGGATTGGACAATAGAATTGAAACCCCCTATAATTCTCGCTGCGGATACAATGAGAGATTCGCCGAGGATTACCATGTAAAGGATATTCAGTTCATAAAGGATTATCATTGAAAGGATTATTATTATTATTATCATTATCATATATTATTATTATTATTATTATCATTATTATATTATCATTTAAAGGATATTCAGGATCATAATAATTCGTAATTCAGAGTTCGACGAGATATCGCGGAACTACGAAAGGCCTGGTACGAGATTCCTCGAGCGTTTGAGAATCGAAGAACGTAATTTATACGCGGAAGGAAAGAAACCAAGAGAAACAAGCGCGTTGTTATCTGATTGATTATCTGGGCAAATTATTTATTTGCCTTTCTGTCAAGTTGGTTAATTGCTCCGTGACAGCAAAATATGGTATAAAACTCTGAACTATTATACAAATCTTGCCACAAGAGGACTTTGCTTTGTCCGGAGGCTCCCAATTGTGATATCTGTATTTAGATACATCAATAGTCTTCTAGTATGGATTGATACGCGAACGTGTCTCGAAATATTCTTTAGGTATGGGCAAATTTCCGTAAAAAAATAAGCATAATATGTTGCTATCTGATATCGTTAGTCAGACGGGATGAAAGAATGACAGAGAGAATTAATCGATCTGTTTATGTTTAATATCTATTAAATTATTAATGCAACAAATCCTCGAATTAAACTCATTTTTTATCTATTTTCTTACATGAAACTAATTTTTTTCTGAATTTTAAAGTTGTTATTATCGTCCAATTATAATTCGCTCGATCTGAATCTAATCCACCATCGCCTACGTCTGATTATTTTGCAAATAATGCGCAAAAAGGACCTATATCCACTTAGTGCGCGATCGAAGAATTTTAGTGCTCGGGAGAATTCAAACCTTATACATATATATATATACGTAAATACGATACACGCGCGCTCATTTACAGGCGTTCATACCTCCATCCTAATTTAATATATCGATCGTAAGTTCCCGCTCGTGCGTGAACCGCCTAATTTGCCGGTTCATTTGGATACCCAGCCGGTATTAATATCGATGTCAATGTACGACTGACTGAGCGTTTTTCGAAAATTACATTATTTTTGGAGAGACTAAGTTTCAGAATATCAGGACATGTTATAGGTGTATATTATGAACGACTGCATTGCCGATGACTTAGGGTCGAGCGGATATAGCACAAGGCAGATTTTGGAGAGAAACAAAAAGCAAAACATATTAATTGTTTTCACGGTATAGTTTCTATAATTTTGTGGAATTTTTACACGGAACTGGCCAAACTAATAGTCTTAACGCTCCAATGGGCTTAACATTGTCAAATAATTTTCATGATAGTAAATTCTCTTAGTCGACGTTTTATCTTTTATTCTTGCGTCAGCGAAGTAGAAAAGCCATAAAAATAAAAAAATATATATATATATATATATATATATATATATATATATATATAAACACAGACACGAGTCTATAAAAAGACCGACTCGAGGGCACGTACAAGGGATTGTAATGGGTTTTCCACGCCACTTTTTGTGTATATATATATATATATATATATATATATATATATATATATATATATATACATGCGCACTTTCGATTTCAGGATTATCGCACGCGATTCGCCGACACTGGGAGAACCCCTTTTTTCCCCCGGGTAGAAGAGGGATCCCCAACCGTCGCCGGGCGGAAATTCGGTCTTACAGTACAATCAAGCTAAACGAACCCGCGAGGGAGAGAGACGGAGGGGAGTCGACCGACCATTTCGCCGGCAAAGGTAATGACAAACCATTATATCGGCGAATAATTAGCCGGATGACCGAGTCGATCCCGCGTGCTCGTCTTTCTTTCCCTCTCTCTCTCTCTCTCTCTCCCACTCGCCCCGCGCGCGTCCCGGCGTCGGCGCGCCCCGGTGCTCCGGCGCCGGTCGGCTCTCTCGCCCGCGATACAGTTAACGATCCGGCGCGCGGTCGGTCGCTGCATTACACATAATTGTCCGGATATTGAAAGACGGGGCTGTTGCCGTGCGGCCCCGGTCTCGCTGTACGTGTGCCGATGCGTACTCGGATGACCGACCCGCGTCTCCCGCGAGTCCCCCCAAGGCTTCTTCTTTTCGCCGATGCAGCAGCAGCGGCGGCGACGCGGCGATCCCGCGAGAGCGAGGGACGCGCGCATTGTAATCGAATAAGATATATATATATATATATATATATATATATATATATATATGTATTGCGGCGAGGGCTCTCTCCCGCGCGACACGCTCTCCGCACTTTCAGCCCCTCCTCCCATCCCCCAGCCCCTTTAATTCTTTCTCTCCCCTCTCCTCCCGCCCTCCGCTCACGAGCCGCCCCCGGCCTCGTCTTATTTCACTTTTTTCCTCTTTCTTTCGCTCTCTCGCTGTCACTTGTTTCGTCGGCAGGCCGAAACTCGTACACTGGTCGAGTAAGTAAATACTGTGTGTGTGTGTGTGTACGTGCGTTTGCATTGAAAAAGCCACGTGAAAATTGATATAGGAATCATCATCGTAGTTATTCGATTTCGAGTGAGAAAAGCTCGACCCTTAATTCGTTGTAAATTGAAAAACAGTTTTTCGAACGATCGAATTAAAGCATAATTTTTAAAGTCGCCGGCATCGCATCAAGAATTTCCGTTAACTCAATTGTGCACCAACGATTAAAACTGATTTCGATGTTTCCGACGTTTTACGTATACGAATGCCAATATGGAGAAAATAACAAATAATTCTTTTCATCGCATGGAAAAAGAAATTTTCGAGTTTAAAAAAAAAAAACAGATCAGACTTCCGCAATTATTGTACTTTTTTTTTTTTGTTATATTTTTATTTTTATTTTAATGATAGGATTCGGTTGGTCGCCCAGTTCACGGAGCTCGCTCTCGCTGCTTTTTCCCCTTCCTATATACAAACGCACACACACATATTTATATGTATATATACCTCTGTCCCCCTCTAACCAATTTCTGGTATCTTGCCTTTTTTTCTTGTCAGCCTCTTCGCTTCGGTTCGCGGTCACCGAAACCGGCTATGTATATATAAATGCACGAGGAGAAAAAGGGCAGAACACGAGAGAGAGAGAGAGAGAGAGAGAGAGAGACACGATTTCGCTCTAAATGCTTTTTTTTCGAATTCGAAGAAATCCGGTCTGTGTAAGAATTCTATTTCGTTGTAAAGATCCGAGGGACAATATTTACGGAGATCGGCGTTTCGATTTACCTTCCTTAAAAAAAAAAGCAAAAAGAAATGCCAAGTTTAAATGAATCAATGTACCAGACACGAGAGAAGTTTCGAATACACAAGGTCAATTTTACAAGGATTAGCGAGGAAGAAAAAAATAGTTTTACATATATAATAATATACAGATACTCGGTAACTCTAAAATTGCAGATGACAATGAACGATAAGAAAAGCGCATTTATCCAGTATGATGCTAGACGTTAAAAATACCTCTAAATATCTCGATGATTTAAAATAAATATTTTTTTGATAAAGCTTCTAAAACGGTGAAGATGAAAAATGTTTTTCTTAATTATTATTATATTTGCGTTAAACTGAGATATTAAGATGTTTTAACGGTTAAGGCGTTCATCTGTTTAAAACCTAATTTTTTTCATGTTTGGTGAAAAAAAAAAAAATAAAATAAAACTATAAGAAAATAAAACAGTGAAATTTTTCGGCCAAAATAATTTTCATTTCTATTATAACACAAAAGGATGTCTATCAGCAGAATTTATTTAAAATCATAAAATATAGGTGTACCAATTATCTGAAAACTAGAATCTAGAGCTTGTATTGCGATAAAATCAAAATTTCGAAAATTGAGAATGGATTTTTCATGCTTTTGTTTTTTTTTCCCCTTTCTTTTATAGTATCCGCATTCACCGGAGTGAAACTGTCATCAATTGTAGGCAAGGCTATATATAGTTAATCCCTATGATACACATCTACTGAAAATATCCCGCGATAGAGGGCGTCTTTGCCGATTCGTTAGCTTTTTCGGGATTTTTCACGATCATACACGATAGGACACTTTCAGATAATCGCATTAAAAGATTTTCAGACTTCGCGCGACAAGGAATTGGTGAACAATCCCGCCATTAAGTGGCAAACTGCTTCTTAATTATTGTAAGTACGACGAATGAATTGTTGGCGGATACGTTTTGCTGACAACATTTAGAATGGATTTTTTTTTCTTTCTTCGGACAAATGTGACGACCCCCAACATTTTCGAGGTAATTTTCACCTATTAAAAATAATAATAATCCATTAAGAATACATAGTTTTTTTTTGTTAATTTTCTAGACATTTCTTTATTATACAAAATATTTTAAACGAAGTTTAAAACTATAATTTAAAATTTCCCATTTTGTTATGAAAAACAAAAAAAAAAATCCTTCCATTCTCTTCCATTTTTTTTTCTCCTTCGCGCGAACACGAGGTTCACCCTCCCCCCACCCCCCTCTACTACGTTTCACAATCCATGACGCGACGCCTGGCGTGTTCCTCGACAAATCCGCGCGCATACGGACGCGTGCCACGGACTAAAAACGCGTAAATTGGCAATAAATCATCGGCGAGACGCCGGTTCGATCGTGGACGAGCGCGCGCGCGCGCGCACGTTCGTGCTCCTCTGAGAATTCCATCTCGTGTGGGATTGGCTAGGGAAGGGGGGGGGGTGCTGTGCGTGTCCCGCGAGCCGTCCTAACATTGCCCAACCCCCCCCCCTCGCCCTTAAAACTTTCAATTTCCAAAACGGAGGAGCATTTTCCAAATTTACGAGAACGTGCCCGGTTCCATTGAATAAAAAAACGAGGTCTTTAAAAAAAAAAAAAAGAAGAAGAAGAAGAAAAAGACACGTCTACGTCTGCCTCGCTTTATAAATGAGGTGGCGACTTGCCCCGCGTTGCGGCGACGACACTGGCTCTCCTTTCTCCATTATATACCAAATACGCGTACCTTTCTCTCTCTGTCTCTCTCTCTCTCTCTCGCCTCCAACGCACTGCCCCCGCAGATGCGGGGTTGTTGGATTTGTTCGATAGCGCACACCCGTCCCCATCGACTTCCGGCCCCGAAAGAGAAAGAAAGAGAGAGAGTGGGAGAGAACGCGGTGAAAAAAAAATGTACGGGGAACTAGATTCTACGGGGGTGCGCGCGTAGTGCCCTTTTTTTTCACGTTTATATAAAATTACGTTCCATTATATCTTCCAAAGGCCCGGGACGTCGCGCGGGGGCTCACGAGAAGAATGAGCGCCGAGAGTATGCGTATAGGCGTCGAAGGGGGGAGGGGGTGTCGCTCGTTCTTTTAACTCCGACACGTCGGCATCGCAGCGGTGCGCTCGCATTTTTTTTTTTTTTTTTGTATTTTTTCAATTCGAAGTTTTGGACACGTGCGCGCGCGCTCCCTCTCTCTCTCTCTCTCTCTCTCTCTCTCTCTCTCTCTGTCTCTCTCGCGCGCACGATTCCGATCCTGTTTTGTATATACGTGTTTATTTTGTTTCCCCGCCGCCTCGTCCTTTCCTTCATCCCAACCCACCCCCCCCCCTGAAAAAGGAATCGCGCGCTCGGACACGAAACGCGCGACACGGCGCGAAAACCCGCGCGGGGGAGGGGGCCAGCGCCCCCCAACGCGCGCGCGCACCCGTCGTGGGATACCGTCTTATCCGAGAGTGAAAGTACGAGGGCGATTTGGCGAGGGGGCCAATTGGCACTTGTGTGCGTAGGTATATATATATATATATATATATATATATATATATATATATATATATAGATATATGTAGTTAGGCGCTCGTGACTTTGCAACCACGTCGATAGAGGGGCTGCTGGTGCGAGCCAGGCAGGGGGGGGGGCGTGAGAGATGTCGCGCGATTACGGGAACGCGATATATCCAACCGAATGGGAGTGCTCTTAGTGTGGTTATATAGGTTTTTCTATACTGTATACATTCGTAAATTTGACACGGGGTATATATTCGCTTGAATTTTGACAATCCCCTTATATCACTGGGTGGGGAGTCAATTTAGGAGTCAACCGATCGCACCAACAACCTCGATCTGGTGGGGTTGAACCGTTCTTTTTCTTTTGCCTTCTTATTGTAAATATAAAAACGTACCTTCTCGATCGCGCATTACGAATCGGAGAATATCTCACAGACACTTGCCTGGAGATACGGAGTTTTTCGAACGGCCGCGTCAATTACGAGATTCATTGAATTTGCACGCCCTGGAGAAACAAACTTTACCTTGACACGACCTTAAAGCTTGGTGCTCTCAGCCAAGGTCAATGTTACATTAGTACGATCGGATGGCTCTCCGTCCGGCATAATTCTTGCGTAAGCATTTACTTTTTGAATATTTCGTTTAGGAACGAGGATATTTTATATGGGGGGCATCGACAAAATTAAAATGACCCTACCACCATATATATATATATATATATATATATATATATATATATATATATATATATTCATAAATGATAAACTATTTGAACTAGCCCTCGCTCCGACGGGCTCCCTGCCTTTCGAGGTATAAATGAAAAATTTAGATAAGTTCATTAACCCCGTCGGTAATGATAGTAGTTCTATCGACTCCACCGAGCTAGCATCGACCATTTTTTTCGTCGCCTATAATGCACGCGCATTCAATTGTTATCGATCCACACCGATCATACCTGTGTAATCGCACGACATACCACCGCTGTCCTCTTCGTAATCTCGACGAACGACACACGGTAGCATTTTGTTCTCGATTATAAAATAACGCAGCTACGAAGTATTCGCGTTGTATATTATTATTATTATTATTGTTATTATCACGGTTGTTATTGTATTATGATTATTATTATTATTATTGTTGTTGTTTTTATAAGCCAAGAGAAATTCTCCGGGTCATCAATTTTGCTTTTTCAAGAGCCGTGCGCGTGTATTATTCAATGATAATTATACAAATTGCGTAAAGCGAGCGCAATAATCGCGCGTAACCGGCCGATGAAAAATCATCGAGAGGCAAGCCCGCGGCTACGCCGCGGACCGCCGTGTTAATGTATACCCTTAAAGGCCCGGGAAGAAAGATTCATCGTCGCGTGTGACTATTCGTAAATGCCGTTCGATAAATATAATAAAGCGAAGCTTACGTTTTGTTTGCATAAGAGTCCCGCGAACTAATGCGACCGCCTGATAAGAGATGTATTATAAGCCTTTTATTAATTAATTAATTAATTCATAATAATAATAATAATAATAATAATAATAATAATAATAATAATAATAATGAGCAAATACGCGGCCGTATAAAAATCGAGGTAGAGGGCGATTTCATACTTAATATACACAGAAATGCGCTCGCATGCGATCGCATCGGTGAAAGACACGACGCGCGTTAATTTCAAGTTGACAACGGTGCGGCCGTTTTTGAAAAAAAAAAAAAAAAAGAAGAAAAGAGACTCGTCATCGATTAATAATAAGCAAAACAGCTGATAGCCTCGTTAAAACATCGTTATGCGCGCGCACATATATGGGTCTGTGTAATATCGGGGACGATCAGAACTCGACGGAATATAATGCAGATGCCAGCGCATTTTTTTCTTTCTTTTTTTCCTTTGTATTTACGAGGACAGACGGGCGTCGCCGCGCGGCGGTGGAGATGGGGAGGGGATCGATTGGCAAACTTTCTCAACACACGCGGGCATTCGAGGATGACTCCTCTCTTCGTTTCCATTCCTACGAGCTGTAAATATTCATATATATATATATATATATATATATATATATATATATATATATATATAGGAATGAATGGATGAATGAAAAAGCGTTCCTCGCGGCGAGCGGGTGGGCGCGCGCGCGCGCTGTTGAATGAAAGAGAGATCGGCCCGGAACGATAAAATTCATAAAAAGAGAACTTGGCACAAATATAGCGGAGAGAGGGAGAGAGAGGTGCGAGAGAGCATATACGGTAAAAGAATTCCGGTAGCTTACGAAATCCGACGCGAATCTTCGATGCTTTCTCACGCTGTGTCTCGACTCCCCCCCCCCCTGCAAACTCCATAGACTTATTGCCACTGCGTAATTCTGTGTCAATCGTGCGGGTTTATAAGAGATCTATAGGGAAAGAGATCGAGATACGAGTGAGATCGAGTGGGAGGGGAAGAGAGAGTGAGAGTGAGAGTGAGAGAGAGAGAGAGAGAGAGTGTGGAAGAGTGTCTGTCGCACATAAGCGTTCATTTTCTTAAACTTATTAAACTATAAGAAATGACTTATGACTTCATATTGACTAATATCGTATAAATCGACTGGATTGTTGGCAAAGAAATCACGAGGTCGACACCAAATGATAATAAAAAAGTACAGATAATTAAAATTAAATCAAACGATGGATGTTTATATTTAAAAGATTTATTTAAATATACTTCACTTTATTATGCCAGAGTATATTAAAAAAAAGACAATAACTAAATGTGATATAATTATTTTCTTCACATTTTAATCGAACAGTTAATATAATAAAACAAGAAATTTTATAAAAATAATTTTTGAACTAGTTTTATCTCTGTTAATAATTCTTATACACGTAGTTTGTTTCGACACCCAGCGATAACTAATCATAACAGGGGCAAATGCTGTTTCCTGATTTTTATGATTTTGTTCCACTCTTAATGATTGTTCGCCAATATGGTGCCGGCACAATTAAATCTTGAAATTCAGATTTAAAAACACAACGAAACGATAAATTATTCCTAGAACTTGGATTAGAGCCATATTTGTCAATTCTGCGCCCCGCCGCTGGTAGCTCGCGTTAAACATTAGACGAACGATTAGACGGGGCGTTTCAACTTTCTTCGCCGATGATCGAACGTGGCTCGACCGTGGGCCGCGCTTACTACCGCAGCAGCAGCCACGGCGGCGGCGGCGGCGACAGAACGCAAGATCGAAGTACACCTGCGCGTCCAAGACCGGGGAGGTGGGCAAAAACCTCCCCTCCCCCGCCCCCTCCCACCGCAAAACGCGTACGCTCTATAAGGAGAGCGTAGTACGCGATAAATACGAGTGGGGAGCTGCAGCGGCAGACTCCGTATTATGTATAGGCATGAATATTGTAAGGGAGAGATTGTTGCCCCTGATCCGCCTCTGATAGTAATTTAGAGGACCGAGTTTGTATTTAGTAGCCGTCGATCGCAGCGATCTTTAATTTATTGCGAGGAAACGCGGGAATGGTCGACGGCGTAAGGGTATCTAGAGGTGTGGCTATGTATATATACAAAGAGAGAGAGAGAGACCAAGACAAAATTTAGTAAACGTCATTATTATTATTTTTACAAATTAAAAATTGTCAAAATTATCGCAATTTTAATTAATTCTTTTATCATTGATCTTACAAAATTTCGACTTTTCCGAGCAACGACGAAGCAACGACGACCATTATCTCATTTTTACCGTAGGACGATTTTTCCCCATCCATGGGGGCACAGGGTGCGCGACGTAAAGACATTTCCGGCCCGACGTGCGCGGCGAGATTCTGGAAAGAGCCGGGCAGGCGGCCAAGGCTGATTGGCGGCCGGGGAGAACTGGTCGGGAGAAAGGCACGTACGTACGCACGGCACATCGCCGTTGCCCGGCGCCGGCTCTCCCGCGATAATTTCGAATATCGCTCGCCTCCCTCCCTCGGGGAAACGGGGAAGGACGGCGGCACACGTCGGCCGCCGCTCCCGCTCGCGACGACGGCGAACGTGAGAAAGTCGCTTGGGAAGGCGATTCGGCGGCGGGGGGGGGGGAAGGTGAGGAGGCTGGACGATCACGCGCGCGTGCATTATTAAATGTATGTATAGCCGAAGCCCCGATGTTTTTGCGGTGAGGAGAGAGAGAGAGAGCGAGAGAGGGAACTGGGCAAGCCCCCCCCCCCGGCGCGGCATCCGCAAACTTCCGCTCCGTCCGCGCGCGTCCCCGGGCATAGCCATATATATATATATATATATATATATATATATATATATATATATATATATATATATCTGTGCATAAAGTAAGAGCGGCAGTGAGGGGCTGGGGGGAGCACGCGGCAAAAGACAACGCGAGCGAGAGGGGAGACAAAGGGGATATTCGGAGGCGCATCATCGCCGGCCGACGACGACGCGAGGACCGCGCAGCGGCGCTGCGGGCGTCGGGTGCGCATCGACGGGCAGAGAGGAGCACCGGCCAGGGGGACCTTTCCGAATTTTCGACGGAGCGAACACCTGCTCTCACGCGCTATATTTGTGCATTCGCTATACACACATTGTATGTGTAATGTCCGTGCACTAGGCGCGCGCGGCCGGGCCGATGCGCGTTGTTTGGGTTTGTATTTACGAAGGCGGCAGGCAGCGCTCGTCCCCCCCCCCCGGTCGTCGCTGCGGTCGAGCCGGGCGAGACGAAGGGACACGAGTTCGTACGCGCGCGTAAACATATGTTTATATGCATATATACCTGCGCACAAGCGCGCACCTTCCTGCAACAATGGGGACGGAAAAAACAAAATCTCGCTCACCATACCGCCTCCCCCCCCCCAAAGTTTGCCGGAAGTCGTACGCGGACTTTTGCCTGAGTGTAAGTCCGCGCTGAAGTGCGGCAAATTTGCACTGGCGCGTCGTGTAAGACGACTTTCGACGGTTTACGAGACCTAATCATTCGTGTTTGCAGTTTTGGAGTGGCGTAAAAGCGACACTGTCGTTCGGGCCGTAAAGTCGAGCGTAAAGTGGAACTTTGCGAAGCCGCGTGCTGAATAGCACAGATACTCAACGCGCCCCGGCAAAAATTTATACAATCGAGACTGTGCGAACGTTATCGTGCGTTATACCGCACGTAGGTAAACTTAAAAATTACGAAAACCCCCGGCACGCTCGCGACGTGTAATATAATGCTCGTCGGCGGCACAATGTGCGAAATTTTATTTCTCGTTTATCGCGCGACGCTTTCCTGGGAAGAACATTACTCTCCCGTCTCTCGTTTATGCCCACGAAGTCGTACTTTTTAGAGACTTCGAAACAGTCGGTGAAATCTATACTTTTCGCATGCTTAAAAATATACGTACATCAAAATTACCATTATTCCCCGAACTAAATTCAATAATCATAGCGAGCTTCGTCGTGAGCTTATGTTTACGTAAATTCGATTCTGTAAAAATTTCCTGTCGTTCCAATAATACAATTTATTCAAGATCGAACGAATGCATATTTTATAAAAATTTATTGATTTTGTGCACTATTTTGGGGCATTGATTACGAATATCTCAGTGACTTTTAGCGGAATTGAATTTCTGATATTGTAAATCATAAAAATGATGTGTTTGCAATGTAAAAATATTGATTTAAAAAAAAAAAAACATATTTCATCAAATGTTGTTGATATGATTAACATAACATCTCGTTTGTTCCAAAAATTTTCTATCTATACAAGCAGTATTTTCGGGGCTAAATTGCACGAGTATAAATATCGAGAATTCGGCGACGCCACCAGCCACGATGTCCTCTGAGGGATACCCAAAATGCATCGGTATAGAACCAAAAAAAAAATACGTGCTTCGACGATATCTTGAAACTTTTGTCGAAACATTTCTCTCTCCCCCTCTCTCTCTGTCTCTCACCCTCTCTCAAAATTTCTCACACTTCCCGAAATAGACGCGAAAGACTAGAATTTTTTTCTCGTTTGAATTTTGTCGATGAAAAAAATTTGTATTTTGGCCCCGAGCCACCGAGATTTTCGTAATCATCGCTCTCGACAACGGAAAAAGCATATAAATCGCCATAGAAATCGAATTAGACGAGTGCTCGACGTAAGTTCGTCCAAAAATTCCATTCTTAATTTATACGTAGTGCGATGCGCGTTTATGGAAGACGAAATTTAATGTATCGAACAATGACGGATCGGTTGATTACTCGGGGCGCGTTTCATTTGGTCGGCTTCGTACTATTACGAATGGATATTTATTTTTGGTCTCCTTCCCAACATCGAGGGAACGAACTTCCTATAAATATCCATTGTCTAATGAGATCGAAAGAATACCGCTGATACAATAATACAATGGCCAAATCGTATTATGTGTGCCTTTCTTTTCACCTCTTGTACGCGACCATTAGTATATATATATATATATATATATGTATGTATATATATATGTATATATATGTCCAGATATTAAATGTCTCGCCCAATGACGTATCGCATTAAAATGTATATCGGTATATATAATATACAAAAGATCCTTATGATCATTATGGTCATTATAAAATTGCTTTTTTTCGCTTTCACCAAAAGAAAGATTGATACGCACGCGCAAACAAAAATTA
>JACCIC010000039.1:2220000-2235000 GCA_018907035.1 Sycobia sp. Sy_11 | reverse complement strand
AGAGGGAGAGAGAGAGAGAGCGTCACGGTTTTGGGGCTCGTGCCCGCGCACGAGACGTCGCGCCGTGGAAAAACGTCGTAAAGGACGTTAAATGCCGCGTGTCTGTCGACCCTGGATACAGAGGAGGAAGGAGGTCGAGACGACGCTCTTTGAACAAGCTGGGGCAAGGGGCTTTCGGGGCTCGGAGACACCGATGCGCCCGAGACGCGACAGGATATATAAAGAGGTGGGCGAGGGCTGTACGGTGAGAAAATGAGAGAGAGAGAGAGAGAGAGAGATGAAGAGAGAGTACGATAAGACAGGAAGAAATCCGCGGCGCGGGTGCCGACCGCGTCTATATGCATAACCGTCTCGCTTTATTACAATATTATAACGTATACGCATCCTATGCGCGCGCCTTTCATTTCTATCTTTCTTTGTTTTTCCTTTTTTTTTTTTTTAACGTCCTCGAGTCGCTCGCCGTCGTCAGTTTATCTACACAATCGGACGGATCGGGTCTCCGTTCCGAGAATCGCGCGGACGCCCGAGCTCCGGCCTTACATTTCTTCTCGCACCGTTAATTAATAATATCAATAATAATAATAATAATAATAATAATAATAATAATAATAATAATATAATAATAATAATGATAGATATACATGTATATGCACAATGAGAAAAAATAGCCTAAAGCCTAATTAAACCACAAGTTTTATCTATCTATATATATATATATATATATATATATATATATATATATATATATATATATGTATGTGTGTATAGATAAAGTGATTTTCGTTTATTGAAATGCGCCATCGCTATATAGGCACGTAATCGATCTTTCGCACGAGGGCCGCGCGTCGAGATCAAACGCGCCGCGTATACGTACGCGCGCGCGAGCGCGCACAAAACACAGATAAAAATTCCGAAGCGCCGGGGAACGAAAACGCGCGCCGAAATACGAATCAACGTCTCGCGAAGATACGATGTACGCGGTTCGTCATTTTTCATCTTTTTTTTGTTGTAATAGGTGCGCGGGTGTACACAATAGTCGTGTAAAAAAAAATAAAACAAAAAAAGAGAAAAAACAGGGAAAAAAATGAGAGAAAGAGCGAGAGGCGAAAATCGCGCGGAACGAAAAACAAAAGCATCGCGATGAAAGGGAAAATATTCTGTAAGACAACGTTCTGACATTACATTAGCGAAGGTAAAATTTATAATATGAGTAGCCACGCGCACGCGGCCGTCAGCTGATGACAATGACCCAATATTCCCGTGTCTCTCTCTCTCTCTCTCTCATTCATCTCCTCCTGGCAACTAACCTACAATTAAAGCATCGTTCCTTCGCATCGATATATCCGACTACGCCAACTATGACGCGAACAAGTTCCTTGAGTCATCATTATTATATTATTATTAGTCATCGTTATCATATATATATATAAGGGATTATAAATTGACGTATCAGCACAGTGGCGACTTGCTAGATGCTTTGACAGCTACAATAAAAGCTTGTGAAGGAGAAAGAGATGGGTAGATAGATAGATAGATAGATAGATAGAGACACTACTGCTCTCTGAGCTATATTATAGAATCCTAAATATGTCAATAAAATCCAATATCTCCCCCCCCCCTACGATTGTAATCAAACGTCAAATCTATAATAATGAGGCGATTGAACTATCATAGGCCCGCGCCAAAGCTACGAATCTCAACGTCTATATGATGATAATATAACTAATTTGGCTTGACAAGTGCGCGCCTGCCGTTTATTGTTGTCGCGCGCTCACAGGCTCTTTTGTTATAAATGTACTTATACGTCTGCGAGTGACATATGGTTTATTTATTTATGTATATGTATATATATATGTATATATATATATACACACACACACGCAATGTTACCCCAGATCGCAAGGTGTATCAAAAAAATAAGAAGGGAGCGCCGTTTTTTTTTAACAAAAGCCAAATACAGTGTCTGTTATATTATAACTCGGAGATGGAAGAAAAAAAATAAATTAACGAAGAATCCAATTTCTATACGGATATTCGTTACGACGTCCGGCAAAATCCTATATACACACACATATATGTAGCATACCGGGGAGGCAACTTGCACGTATAGTACGTACGTATGCGCGGTATGTGGGAATGTGCAAAAATAAAAAAATAAAAAAAAAAAAAAAAAGAAAAATAAGCAAAGAAAAAGAGAAAAGGATAAAGAAAGCTCTCCTCTATAAATCGAATAATAATATCGAACTCACCTCGTACTCCGACACGGCCCGTCGTCGTCGCCGCCAGGCCGAGGCAGACAGCCGCCGCGACGAGGACCGGCAGGGAGGTCGGCTTCGTCATCCTCGTGGCTCTCGCGCCCCTGCTTCCGTTCGTCTCGGACGAGAGCCGGACAACAGGTCTCCGCCGAGGTCTATCTCTATCTCTCTCTCTCTCTATCTCTCTCTCTCTGGCTCTAGCGCCGGGTTCAGCCCGTCATCGCTACAATAATAATAAAAAAAAAAAAAAAAAAAAAAAAAGAAAAAAAAAGCAGAAAAAAAGAAACACGGTAGTCGTGCCCGCTATGTAATGTTATAACAGAGCCAAGCTTCGCTGCTTCTTCTTCTTCTTCTTCTTCTTCGTCTAACTTCTTCCCCGTTTCTTTTTCGCCTTCCTCTTCCTCCTGTTGCCGCGCCGCCGCCGGTAAACAGAGCGTGGAGAGAGCGTCCAAGAGGAATAGAGACAAGAGTCCGTTGCTCCTGGTGGATCGACGACGACGACGTTTACACAGCACTGTACGCACGCATTATTGGTATTGTACACCCGCGACGCAAGAGATTACCAAGGGGGACGTGTCTCCCGAGCAGGTCGTCCTCGCGAATCGGCCGCCCGGACGAGCTCCGCCGCACCGATCTTCTTCACCCCTTCCTGTCTTGAGCGTCGGGCACGAGAAATACGCGCCGCATCAATGTTTGCACGCGTATTACAGGCACAATTTACTGATCGAATCGATCGCGCACTGTACGATTCCGTTTACTTGACCACCTACGCCAGTCGTCTCCACCGAAAATCGACTGTGTATATATTATATATATATATATGTATGTACGTATATATCTATTTAATTATGATTATTGTAATGAGCGCCCGTCGTGCACGGGCAGAGAGCGGCGAGCGAGCGTTGTTTGTTTATCGCGCATCGCGCAACCGACTCGTCACAGTCGCACAGGTACGACGAAGGTGCGCGAACACGTGCGCGACGACGGAGCCGAGAGACACAAATGTATCTATATATTTACACGCGATTCCGCACGTGAGTGAAAATCAACGGCGATACCGGAGTTCATGCCACCGTACCTTTTCTTTACTTTTTTCAGACGGTCCTGCCCTCTCTCACTCACTCACTCTCTCTCTCTCTCTCTCTCCCGCGAGCGAATTCGGACAGACGGGCGCGCGGACGGGGAGCGCGCGCGCGCGCTCCGCACACGACGATAATTCCAGACGGGTCGGTGCGTTTGGGGCGAGGGGGGGCTAGGGGCCCTCGAGATCCGTCGAGCGCGGCGGCACGGCGACGTGTGTGCGGCGGGACGGTGCTGCGCGTGCACGCGGGCTACCGCTCTATACTGTACAATAATACCCGATGCCGCGGGGTGGCTCGGCGCCCGGCCCCGCCGCCGCCGCCGCCGACGCCGCTTGCAGCCGCCTGCGCGGGCGCGGCGGCGCGCGCTGTATAGGTAGTATATATATATATATATATATATATATATATATATATATATATATATATATATATAAGGCGAAACAAGCTACGAGGTGGAGAGAGACAGAGAGAGAGAAAGAGAGAGTTGTGAATGAGCGCGTGAGATCTATACCTACGGCGCGAGAGGGAGGTGGAAGTTTATATATATATGTATAAGCGAATCAGGGGCCCACCGTGCTCGCGTACCACGGCTGTGGTATATTATTCGCTCGCTTCTTCTCTCTCTCTCTCTCTCTCTCTCTCTCTCTCTCTTTCTCTCCGCTTGATCCAAACGTCGTCGCTCACTTTCTCACCCGCAACCCTTATTAATATTCACTTCTTCATTAAAGGAGCTCCGATTAAAACTTTCCTTTGATTGTAAATTCGTGCATATACACACGCGCATTTACACACACAAACGCTAATGTACTCTCGAATCCTCTCTACTTAACAGTTACTTTTGCTATTCGACTGCGCTGCTTACACACAAATTTTCATAAGTTTTTTTCTCTCCTGTCAATCGTTAAATCATCTTACATTAAATAAAATCTCTGTTATTATATTACAAATTAGATATTGATACCGAAGTAATAATCTATTGTACCGAAGGGTTTCTGAATATGTATACCGCATATACGCGCAGAAAGAAGATGTATTAAGATCTATTGACACTATAGGAATTATCAAAATATTTATATAAATATATTATACTATAGTTCATTCGGATGAAGCTCTAAAAACGAGTAGCTGGAAAAATCGATGGAGAAAAATTTTCGCTGTTTACGATTATCTCGATACTTTTTGTCGAGTATGTTCATTACGCATAGGTCCCGTTGACGAATTCTTTTCAAGAAAATTTGCGAAACAATCTAAAATAAATCATTTTTATTTTATTCCGTTTTTTTAAGATCATATTTTTATAAAACATCCAATCTAATACATAAATATATATATATATATATATATATATATATATATATATATATATATATATAACCATCACAGGAAATATAACGATTACAACAGAACCATTTCAATGGTTATAGAAGTAATTTACCTTCAATGTGCTTATAAAAATTTCTCGTTCATGTAGATCTCATTTAAGCTAATAAAACATTTAATTAAGGAATTTATATTTAAAGCTCATCCTTTAAAGTTAAAAAATATATAACAATCTCTCAATGACAAAATAACGTGCACGCAAAAGTCGAATTTTATGTTATTATATTTCAATGATTTTTTATTAAATTATCTTCATCGAAGACTAAAACATTTTCGAATAAAAATGGAAAGAATGAGTCTAATTCTAACCAAAACTCATACGTGTAGTTACACGTGATATTACCGTAATTGTTTATGCTAAAATCGGTTTTTATCGATCAATCTATCATGATTACATTAAATATAAAATATAAAACAATTTTTCTCTCTGTAAACATTTGGATAAATTAGAAGCAACAATATAATATATATATATGTATAGCTGATTCTAAAATTTCCAAATGTTTACAGAATATACCAGTATGTATTATTATATTGTTATATATCGATTTGTGAACATACATTAATACATCGTAAGAACAATCTTGGCCAAGAAAACATTCACCGTTTGTGGGAGGGCGCCACTGAATTGAACAAAATAAATAATACAGTGCTTCAGCGGGTGGAACTCGATAGAACTGGTATTTTAATTTATAATTAAATAATTATATTCGAAACATTTATTAACACGATTTACTATATGTCATAGTCCTATAGCATATTAAAAAAGCAAAAAACAGAATAAATTTAATGTAATTGTTTTCTTTACATTTTCATTCAACCCATAATCTAATAAAAAAAGAAATTGAATAAAAATAAATTGTCAAATAGATCAATTTATTTTAATAATTGTAATGTATGTATGGTGTTTAAAAAAATAACTATCATATCGGCCGTAAATGACTGTTCTCTAATCAAATTCATATTTTATGATTTTGGTCCACGCTTGATGATTATTCAACATTTCAATATCACGCAATAAATTAACTTTTATCATTTTAGCTGTTTATTAGAACTTGAACTCTTTGCAGCAGTCCAACTCTTTCAATGATGCAAAAAAAAGCCCACGGTGCATCATTTACATTCTTCTCGTTATCATATTCTTTTCTTTTTATTTATTTAGGTAATTTATACTTTCTTTTTTTTTCTTTTTAAAGAAATTTTTAAAGTACTCGCTTTTCGCACACTTATTAACAGCAAGACCGTCGTATTCGTTAGTTCTGCTCACCGCCGCTAACGGCGCATTAAATTATATTTCAACTGTATCCTAATAACTCCGATTGATTGTACTGGCTATTTGAATTTTAACCCATAAACGTAGTGGTAACTTAAATATAATATGCGATATTAGCGGCGGCGAGGAGAACTAAAAAATGGCAGCCATGGTCGTTACGGAAGTACGGGAAAACATTTCGTTCTTTAAAAATTTCTTTTGAGAAATCAGAAAATTAACGGAAACAAGTCAAAATGAAGCACAAGAGCTGATGTAACTGAATTAATACGAATGTAATAAGAGGAATGTAAAAAAAGCATCCCGGAGTTCTCGCCACGTATAATCGATAGGGTTTTGTTACAACGGGATACTGCTGTAAGGACCTGAACTTTTTATAAAACTGTTAATACTAATTTAAGTTTTGATTGTATTCCCGTATCTGAAGCTGTTAAAATTTATTTTATGATAGTTAAATTGCAAAAATAAAGAATGAAAATCCGATAAGAAAAAATATACACGCATTACAAGTATTCGAAGAAACCAATCTATCTGAAAAATTATTTTTATCTATTTTTTTTTATTATATTATGTGTTTAATTAAAGTATAAAGAAAACAATTGCATCACATTTGTTTTCTTTTTCAATACGCTGTTTGGGATTCTAACATAAAGCAAAATATGTAAATAAGTAGTTTAACTACGACGTATGTTTAATATAAAAAAAATAAAAACAAGCTCACTCCATGTGCACTTCGTACTATCGGAGCGCCCGCACGGTTGTCAGTTTCGTTTTGATGCAGTGGCGCCCTCGTAGCGATTGCAACGTTTTTTTATCTATAAAACGTTACAGATTTTATATATTATCAAAATATAATCCAGGCCGTAAGTATTAATTATCATATTGCTATAAAAATTGTTAAAGTTACTATATATATATATATATATGAATCGGCAAAATTTCTAAAAATTTCAGTAAACGAACTATTGTTCCTATTTACACGATATAAAATACAACGAATATTTTTTCTATACTTATATAATATATAATAACTGTATAATTAATATAATAAAATACTTACTTACAAAACGGTTAAAAAAAAGTCTTGACTCGTGTATTTTGCACAATTTCCGTCATACACACACACACGCGCGCGCACACACACACACACTCATCGGATAAAGTTGAAAGATTTATCGTCGGATTCGGGGACATATTACATAGAAATCCATTCTTTTCGACAGAACTGCCGCGCACCGACGTCTAATACGCGCGAGGCGCGAAAAGAAAAAGATTATATTGGTTTTCAGCTCGGATAATCCCGCAGTCCCTCCCCGTTCGATTCTCGTAAAAATTTATCGCCCTCGGAATCTGAATCTCAGCGGGAAGCCGTGTACGTACGCATATATATATATATATATATATATATATATATATATATATATATATATATACTGACGCATAGGCGGACAGATATATACGTCTATGATATGTAAGATATGTAAGATATCGATGCTTATAGCGTTCGGCTTTGCAATGCCATATAGGAGATGCGCAGATTCATCACAGATGTTGCGCACAGGAAAGTTGACAAATGCCCATGTATAATAATTAGAAGGTGCATCGAAAAAAATGCAGCATATATACATATACGTATAATATATAGGAGAATTGGAAAAATCAAATCAAGCAATATATTTGAGACGGCGGTAAAATTTACATTTATACGCCTAATCCAGCGAGACAAAGATGACGCATGTGTATCTGTCGTACGTATGTATATTTGTTCTTTTCCTTTATTTTCTAACAATGAACCTGCTCGGAGTCATTTCTTATCTCATTCGATGGTGTGTTTGAATATGTCGTGATTCATCGATAATACCGCGTATGCCGTATATGCATATATTATCTGTATTTAGCGCGACTCAAAGTAAACCTACATATCCGATCGTATATGTTATTATAGGGAGTGAAAAAAATTCGAAACTCGGGCTGGGTATCGGTAACTGTTTCCAGTAAATTTTTTTTTTGTTTTTTTCTTTATACACAAATAATGCAGTGTAAAACGAGCCTTCGACTTTTATTTATTTATTTGCCCTTTTTTTTCGTTAGTTTATGGGTTTCGCACTGTATACGTACAAAAAAAAAAAAAAAAAAAAAAAAAACAAGAAAAAAAAGACAAAAACAAAAAATTACGATCCAATTTCAGGTGCCAATTTTATGCACCCAAGATCTATTTCCGCGTAAGCGGTCCTCATAATGAACTTGCTTTTATTTGCATACCTTTATCGATGCCACTCGTTCCTACACTTGTATGCCCCTATTATTAGTGTATTTATCCGATATTTCCGTTTCCCCATTAGTGCGCGCACGCTCAAATTGGACTTCCAAATCCAGTATCTACATAAATACCAATTGGATGTTCTTAATAATGTAATAAGATAGTAATTGGAAACAGATAGAAAGGGAATAAATCTTTGCCGACGAAATGATTTGTAACTTTTCACGATTTTAAATTTCGTTGTTAATGAATAAAAAATAAATAAATACACACACACACATATTTACAGCTAATAATTTTCTGTCAATTAATATTAAAACGATGTAAGTATGTTACATGCTCTATGTATAAATAATATTGGATTTTAGAGAATATTAAGAAGTAAAAATTTCAAATTCGAAAAATAACTTTAATAGCATGAGTGCATATTTGGCACGAGATAAAAACACCAATCTGATGCTCCAGGCACCTAACAATAAACACATAAACCACCGTGACGCAGAATTAATATATATATATATGAAGATTTGGGACGCGCGGGCGAATGAGCCGGTAAATAAGAAAACAGGAAAGATGCAGGCATTTTTAAAATAACCGAGTGGCGATGCAGACCGCGATCAAATTGCCCGGACCAGTTTATTCGCCTGTTTACTACACAAGTGCTTTTTGGACACATTACTTTAAGCAGCCCTCAAATCATTCAACATGTGCACGTATGCGTGTGTGTATATATATATTTATAATAGCATTATCATTCTTTTCACTTTCTGAAACTATACGCGCATTAAGACCAATTAGAAAGATTACGTATAGCTTAATTTGCTTATCTGTCGAAATTAAAAACAGATAAAAAATGAAAAAAGAAAAAGATTACTTGCTCCTTTCGTTCGTCTTTATTTTTAACAGTTTAATGCGGTAACGCGCGGATCGGAACGGACGCGTAGAGACCCGTAGAAACCGGTATACGTACACAGTACTATATACGCTTTATCTCAAAATGCCTATCGATAACACGAACTGATGGCGGAGAAATGGTACAATGTAATATATATATATATATATATATATATATATATATATATATATATATATATATATAATACATTGCAAAAATATCCTTTCCTTATACGCCTATAACAGCGTCCCTTCAAAATCATTGTCTGTGCTCTCACCAACCCCCCCCCCCTTTGTTTTGCGTCCTGTACATATTATAACCGCTTACTCATTTATTCGTTTCATCTTATGTCTCTCTCTTCCTCTCTTTACTCTCTCTCTCCTCTCTCTCTCTCTCTCTCTCTCTCTCTCTCTCTCTCTCTGTCCCTCCTTCTCTTTCACTCTTCTTCCCCTCTCTCGCATGTTCATCCGACATCGCACTCCCACGCGCGAAAAATTCACCGTCTGAGTTTCTCCCCCTGGCGCTCGCATGGAGTTCCTGTAGTCGCCATAACACCGAGTTCGCCCCGCGCTCGACGACAGCCCGCACACACCGCTTCTCTCTCTCTCTCTCTCTCTATATATATATATTATATATATATATATATATGATGCACGCGCGCGCGCGCGTGGGCGTTTTTGCTTTCCCCGTCTCTTCGCGATCCCCCTCCCACCCACCCACCCTTCCTCTCTCGCTCTATCTCTCTCGCCCGAGGAATTCGATTGTTATTCCTCTCGACTTTTTGCTGTATCGTACATTTTCAACTCCTTTTTTCTCCCCCCTCTTTTTCTTTTTTTGTATACCTTCGCGTTGCGTTCGCTTATGCACACACACACACACACACACACATATATATATATATATATATATATATATATATTTACATGTATATGAGCCGGCGGCATGCGACCGGCGACGACGCACCGCGCGCGCGCGCACCTGGGCGGGAGGCAGGAGGGCGGCCGCGGCGTAGGTGGGGCCGGGGGACTCGAGCTCCATCGTCCCGCGCGCCGTCGCGGCCGTCGCCGGCCGAGGAAACGAAATTCCACTTCGCCGGTTTGTTGATTCGGCGCCGAGCTCCGCGCACGAATATTCTCGGGGCGGCGGCGGCGGCGCAGTCAATTACGATGCATCGCTTCGCGCGGAAATGGAGCGGTAGTGCAGAGATTTTTTTTTTTTTTTTTTTTTTTTTAATTTTCATTCTCGCGTCCGAAGAGCCGACGAAACGCATTTGAGGGAAGTGTAGGGCGCATGTGCAAGGTTATGGTGGAGTAATCGGATCGCCCTCGACTCCAACCCCCCCCCCGCCATGCGTAAGAATCTACAGATTGATATCTGAATAAACGTTTGAAACGAGGTGGTGAGCACAATCTTCTAGCGATCTGGATCAAATCGTGTTTATATGAGGATGGGTGACTTTTCGAACAGAATAATTGAAAATAACGGCAATGAATTTTTGTAATTGTTTTCCCCAATAGTTTTTAAATGCGCGATAGTCAAGCAAATTAATTTTTTCGACTGTATTGTAAAATAAATATAATCTTCTAGACAATATGATCGTAAACTTATTGATTAACGCATCCATAACAATTACTGATAAATGAAGATATTTTTTAACATTTGAAACACGAATGTTAAAAGATATTTATTCTGAAAGGCGCAGTCTAAAATTACATTTGACTGAATATCTAATTTCTTACGGACAAATCTTTATCAAAACTCCGATTCCCATCAGTATTTATAAATAATATGTATCCAAGGTGGTTGGTAATTATTACGCAATATTAATACTTACCACATATTGTTATGTTAACCTTATTGCATTAATTATCGATCGTTTTAACAATGACCCCTCCCCCTCCCCAAGGATCTTACGAAAGAAAAGTTTTTGTACCCTCTTCCCCCATGATAAGAAATGGTGAGAAAATTGATAGCCCCCTCCCCCACCCCCAACGTGCATTCGCAATCAATGGACGGCCCCTCGTATATGTTGCAGATTTTTCATTCGTGGTAGTTGTCCGGGAAAAATTTTATGTTGCGTGAGAGCGAAAGAACAATTATTTGGGAAAAAATGATTGAAATAGTATATTAGATTCTCCATTAAATACTTCATCACGTGCGATTGGTCCGATTAAATGACAACTGATTTTTCCAGTGGAAAGTTGTCGTTTTACAATATGCAAAAGATACTTTATCAAATCGTTCAATAACTTATTTTACAATTGCTTTAATTAATCCGAAATTCAATAATTACTATTAATTTATTTATATATAGCGCACGGCATAATAATAATTCTTATAAACTTCGATTGCCGTTCTAGTCTACAATAATATCCCAGATGGAAAATTCAGATTTATTTTTTCGCGGTGAATTTGGAGCCGTCGAGCGTTGGTGCGGAGTTCTTTTCTTCGATTAAGCACTTTTCGCGCATGGAAGGTGAAAAAATTTTGTTTAACAAGCAATCGGTTTTCATCCTTTTTTGTTTTTTATCATCATCATGCAAACCGTATTGGTAATCTGGCACATATAACGTTGCTTCTAATTTTCGAGTCTTATCTTATGTTTCGTTTTAAATAATATTCACGACGACTATATTGTTCTGAAATAGGAAGTGTCACACAAAAATGTCAATTAATATTACGATTTTGCAGTAAGTCGAATTTGTTGAAAAATCGGCAGAGTTCTGCATTTGGATCTATTGAAATCGATTATTGAGTCGAGCAGGAAGTATCGTTTTGACCATTTTCCCAAAAATTTTCATCAAATACGATTGTCCAAGTTGTAAAAAAAATGGCAAATACTTTTTTTTTATTAAATCAGAGAATTTTAAATCTGGTCTTTGTACGTTCAGGTCTGGTATAAAATATTAATTATTTCAGATTTATGAAAACAATGAGAAGCGATACGTTCGATCGTGTTTAACGAAAACGTTCCGTCGATTTAATAGATATGCAAGGCTAAAGAATTTGCTGTAGATTTCACAGGATACGGCGGCCTACCCAGTGATGGACCGAGAGCATACATTTCAGGTACACGCACGTATATATTAAACAGACGGGCGTGCGCGCGTGTGAATCATAGATATATATTTTCGTATATGTGCCTACATTTAATTACTGATTCCGCAAAGTCACTATACACAGCACGATGGGAACAGACGCGTGGGCATTAGATGGAATTTTGAGAATAGTATATATATATATATCAAAAAAAGACTTTGATGGTATTATAAGCCACCGTTGCGAGGGCGAGGCGCGGTGGCGCACGACCGGAAAAATTATTATGGTAATCTTCATTGAGGTATTGGCTCCCCTTCCTTTTTTTCTTATAAAGGCATACAGAGAGACGTGCCTGGACCATCTCGTCATGATTATATATTAAGCTTTATGGCCAATTCCATACGCAATTCTTTTCATGTAATATAAATGTAATTGTCGAAAAAATGCTCGAAATGATCATTCATTCTCATACTAATATAATAGTCTATTGTAAGATTAGAAGTACACACACACCCACACACACACACACACACACACCACACACACACCGCCACACACACACACACACACACACAACACACACACACACATTTACAACCATTTGCAATGGTCTATACCTCTGTAACGGTGTATATACAGTTATATATATATTATATATATATATATATATATATATATATATATATATATTATATATAAATATAAACTCGACGATACCACATATTGGCGTATTAGAATTCAAGAAATCGATACTATAATTACGTATGAGTACGTCTTAACGACACGTATGATTTTGGCAAAAACAATAACTCGTGCGTACGACTTTAACAAGCACCTTTCCAAATCAGCTCCCAGATATCTCGAACAAAACCGTAAAATCGATTGCAATTTACGATGAATCGATCGCGATCCGTCCTTTACCCTCGTGAACGAGTCCTAACGTCGTATTCCCTGGTGCGGATTTACATTTACTATTGTTTACTATATTATGTCATAACTATAATAATAATAATATTTATGGCGTTGAAAAAAAATGAATCATTCATTCGGGCGATTGTCAAGTCACGAGTCGTTGAGAATTCTTTTCGAGGGAAGTTATTTGTAATCATTATATAGAAATAATACTATATATATATATTTATAAAAATTCATAGGCTGTGGCGATGCCTCGATTAGCCGTGTTACTATCCCCTTCCAACTTTATTTAAACGAATAAATACCGCGATAAGAGCGAAATGAAAAATTGCTTTGAAACCCAGGCTTATTGTTACTTTGATTTTATCCGCCTTGATAAATATTCATAACTCGTTCTCGAAACGTTCTCTCCGGCCCGTCTCCAGTTATTATTCTAAAATTATACAGGATCTGTCAATTGAAAAACAACAACTTTCGCATGATCCAAAAATGTAGATTCCAAACCGTCGGTTGTATTATTTTAACGCGTGAGTATGGATGTTTTTGCATTTTCGAACAAAAAATTTTCTCAGAACATCCCGAGCAAGAATCGGCATTAAATCTACAATACAACCAACAACCTCAATTCCAACCTCGCCAACTTAGCCTTTTATGCAAACCGCATTGTTTCAATTCATTATTTTTTACAAATGCTCAACATATATAAATTTAGCGCCATCTACATGAAAAGGATCGGTTATCTTCCTCTTTACACTTGGCATTTTGTAGGTAAATGTCATATATATGTATATGAGTTCTTTTCTTTTAGAAATTACGTATTTCTATTGTGGATAATACAATCGTTAGTCATTTTAATCTTTAATCCCAATCTTATCTATTAAGCAAGCCATAATAGAAAATAGTTTCTTTTATTTTGCTTTTTTTTTTTTTTTAAGAAAAACTAAAGATTATATAGAGGTGAATGACCGGAAATGACCTTAATCATTTCCAAGCCTATAATTACATGTATATATTTACGGATATAATCATGTATTTGAACCTTTTTTACTTGACAATTTCTTCAGTTTATGGCGTTCTTTCAATTCCGTAGCAATAAATGGGGCGTTTCCGTGGAAAACATTAACCTGATGCAAATATTAACTCGAGGACAAAAGGGTCACATGGCCACGAGTTTTTTTTATTTTTTATTTTGTTTTCGAAGAATTTTTCGCTGACCATGATAATCAGCAATAAAGATTAAAGTGACTCAACGAATACGACTATGCGGGCTCCTACGCTATCTAAT
Organism: Sycobia sp. Sy_11; assembly: GCA_018907035.1. Classification (NCBI taxonomy): domain Eukaryota; kingdom Metazoa; phylum Arthropoda; class Insecta; order Hymenoptera; family Epichrysomallidae; genus Sycobia; species Sycobia sp. Sy_11. The sequence goes on along the minus strand of JACCIC010000039.1, from coordinate 2,220,619 downwards.
TCCTTTCATTTATCTTTATACATATTTACAGGTGGCGACTTAGCGATATAGGCGACAACTTGAGGATACGTCAGAGGGGATGAGACTGTGGACAAGAAAAAATGTTGTTGTTTTTTTTTTTCTTCAAACGATTGTTCGATAAATTTAGAATCTGCTAGAATCTCCCGGTTCTCGCTGGGGCCATCTAAATTATGGACACATTGAATTGGCTTAGAAGCAACATAATTCAAAGCTATGTAATATTTCAATCTTCTATCAAAGTATAGAATTTTGCATTTTTATTTTAGTATATATTATAAAATGTGTGTGTGTGTGTGTGTGTGCAATTCTGCTCCGTAATACTTAATCGTCATAATCTATATCTAGAAAAGATCGACGGTCCAATAATTTTTCTAAGAGCATTTATAGGTCGCGCGGGCACTAAACGAGCCGACGTAAACAGGGAAGTATAAATAATTCATATATCGGCCGGGATAAGTAGAGAAACTCGGGTTTTTAAACGCGCGCGCGCGCGCGCCTGCGTATATAATTAGTAGTACAATGGCGAGACCACGGCGGAGAACATCGCGGCCGGCACACGTACATATATATATATGTATATATACACACACACGATATT